>BQNB010011695.1:39268-80771 GCA_026074375.1 Tanacetum coccineum | reverse complement strand
TTTTTGAATAATCAGCTTAAAGATTTACCAGAACCTTTTAATGATACTTATGAAACACCAAGCCATACTAAAAAGGTTTTTTCAAATATGGCAAGGCAAAGTAAAAGTTTTTTAGGAAAAGTTACTCTACTTTTTGAATCTATGTTGGTGCAAAACTAAGCACCTAAGGGTGAAAGTTCAATAACACCTCCTGAACCACAACCCACACCCTCCACCTCACAACCAATAGTTTCCCATGAACCTCAAAATGAAGCTAACATTGAGCAAATACTCCCATCTCTATCTATATATCAAAGAAAACACAAAAAGACACAAAAACATAGGAGAGCCAAAAAGGTCACTGAGTTACCTTAGACTAGTGTGCCTCTAGACCATGAAGCAGATGAGGTTGTCCATAAAGAGGGGGTGACAGTGTGGAAAGGGCTATAACTACTGATGCTAGCTTAGTTACAGCTCAGGACAGTGATAACATAATTAGGACCCAGACCACGGCAATGCCTAATGTTAACATTCCTCAGGGAATGGAGACAGGTGGCAGTCCCAGGTGCCAAGAAACTATGGGGGGTGCTCATGCTCAGACTAGGTCTAAGAGAGTGCTTAAACAACCCAATGAACCATACTTTTGAATTGATGGATATTGTATCACCTAAACCCTATGATTTACCTCTCCCAGGAGGTTACACACCTGGAAGTGATGAGGGTAGATTGAAACTAAAAGAATTGATGGCTATGTGTATAAAATTGTCAAAACAGGTGCTTGACTTAGAGAAAGAGAAGGATGCTCAAGTTGTGGAGATCCTCAAACTAAAGAAAAGAGTCAAGAAATTAGAAAGACAGAGGAAGTCAAGCATCTCACACCCAAGAAGGAGGATATACAGGCATATTAAGTCTTCTGATGATGATTTGGATAAGGAGGATGCATCCAAACAAGGGAGGACAAGTGATAAGACAAAGCCAATGTTTAAAGATAGTGATTTTGATGATCTTGATGATCTGGTGGATGAAGGAATGGATTTTGTTCAAGAGAAAGATGTAGAGAACCAAGGAAAGATTGGTGCTGATGACACATAAGCAGTTAATATTGCTGGTGAGGGAGTTAATACTGCTGCACCAAGGACTCCTCCTACAACAACAACAGTATTTGATGATGAGGATGTTACTATGGCTATGGCTCAGAACTTGATAAAGATGAAGGAAGAGAAAGCAAAGGAGAAAGGAGTTGTTATTAAAGATGTAGAAGACTCTTCTAGACCTATCAGATCAATAACTACACTTCAACCTCTTCCAACCATTAATCCTAAAGACAAAGGTAAAGGTATTCTATAGGAGATTGAACCTGTAGAGAGGACAAAGAAAAAGGTTCAAGGTGATGCACAAATAGAAAGAGATGCTGAAGTAGCCTTAAGACTTCAAGTAGAATTAGATGAAGAACTCAGAGCAGCAAGAGAAAGACAAGAAAATGCTTCTAAGGTTGTTATAGCTGAAATGTTTGATGAGGTGCAGGCAAGGATAGATGCTGATTATGAACTGGCTGCTAGAATGACACAAGAAGAACAAGAGAAGTATACAATTGAAGAAAAGGCCCGGTTATTAGCAGAATTCTTTGAAAGGAGAAAGAAATAGTTAGCAGCTGAAAGAGCAGAGGCAATCAAAAATAAACCACCTACTAAAACACAGTTAAGGAATCTTATGATGACTTATCTAAAGAACATGGGTGGTTACAAACAAAATCAGCTAAAAGGAAATTCTTATGAAGAAATCCAAGGGTTGTATGAAAGACAGCAAAAGAGGATTCAAGATTTTACACCAATTGATTCAAAGAAAGAAGCTCAAAAGCCAGCTAAAAGATTGAAAAGAGTTACAGGATCATATGCAACACAAAAGTCACCCAAGAAACCAAAAGTGATGAAATTTGCAAAGGATGTTACAGAAGAAGAAGCAGCAGAGTATGAGAAAGAGAAGAAGGACTTAGGTTAAGTTTAAAGATAATTTCTAATGATGATAGTGAAGTGAACTATGAGCCACTATCCAGAAAATTTCCTATTGTGAATTGGGAATATCAGTTGCTGGGAAAGATGGAAGAAAAAGACATATATGTTTACAAATTAACCAGAGCTGATGGAAGTTCAAGCTATCATGGAGACACACAAGCCTTCTTAAGAAGACTTAACAGGCAAGACTTAAATGATCTATATAGGTTAGTTCAGGAAAGATTTTGTTAGACCCAGTACTATGTGAAGTGATGGTCATTAAGACTCCCAAACCTTGTATTTGTCTAGTGTATGTTCACGGGAATTCTAGAAACTAAACCGACCTTAGTTATGGGCTTTAAAGCCCGTTAGATATCAAGCCCGGCCTAGGAAGCCCACTTAAACCCTAGGTCGGCCCATGTTTGTTACTATATAAGCCCTCTCCTCCTTGTGGAGGGGGTGTTGCTCTTTTCTTAATGTTCAACCATTTTGTTTTTATTTACTTCTCTCTCTAAACTTTCCTCTCTCTAAACCTCAAGTAAATTATGTGTGTGATTCTGAAGTGATAAGCCAACATGTGGTATCAAGAGCCTATGGTTGTCTTGTGATTGTGTGCTTTGTTCGAGCTTATTTGTGCAAGATTTTTCCTTGTTTTTGTTTATTTTGGTTCGAAAAGTTCTTTTTGAGAAAATCAAAAATCATGCTTTGTTTGTGGTTAGATTTGAATGAGGCTTGTACTTTTGTGTTTAGAACAAGCTCTAGTTGCTTAGTTTGAAGCTGGTCAGCTTATTTCATAAGCTTATTGTATTTTTTGAGCTTATTCGAAAAGTTTCTTAATTTTTTCAATCTAGCGAGTTGTGGAAAGTTCTTGGCAGTGAGTTGTGTTTTGTTTGTTTGCTAAAATCCAAGCAGGTACACCAGGTACGAAAGCGACTCGCGTACTTTCGAAAGTGACATTTTTGGCAGCTACAAGTAGTGAGTTAGGAAGAACATCCAGCGAGTTATCAAAAGCAACGAGTTATCAAAAAGCAGCGAGTTATCAAAAAGTAGCGAGTTATCAAAAAGCAACAAGTTATCAAAAAGCAGCGAGTTATCAAAAGCAGCGAGTTATCAAAAGCAGTGAGTTATCAAAACTAGCGAGTTACCTTAGCGAGTTAACAGGAAATTGAAGACCATTCTTCTAAGACCATATCCAAACGTTATAGTGCCCATTTTTTCTCAAAGTAGCGAGTTGGGCCACTAAAAACCCTTGTTTTGAAACCCTAATTTCTCAAGAAAAATTTAACCGAATTTGGGAATCTATTACTCACTGTCTAATCAAAACAACTTGAACCATAACAACAAACAATCACAAGGACTTAATCATTTCAACTTTAATCAAAAGCAAATCATAATCACAATCACTTAAACGATCCACACTTATCATTTCACATCACTTTGAGAATGTTGACACAACAAGACATTTATGCAGCCGGTTCTGAAAACCGCCCTCCTATGCTTAACAAAGAGAACTATGTTCCATGGTCATCACGTCTTCTCCGTTATGCTAAGAGCAGACCAAATGGAAAGTTAATCTACAACTCCATTATGAATGGTCCATATGCCAGACGAATGATTCCTAGACCAGGTGATCCAGCCCGTACAGTTCCTGTTCCTGAAATGTTTCATGAACAAACTAATGATGAACTTACAAAAGCATAAATTAAGCAAATGGAAGCTGATGATCAAACAATTCAAACCATTCTCCTCGGTCTTCCTGAAGACATCTATGTTTTTGTTGAAGGATTAAGATGAAGATTATTTATCAAGATTACTTACGGGATAAGTATAATATATTTTTGTAAAAGATATGTATATCTTATTAAGTTAGAAGATTTGCAGTTATCTATTAGAATTATAGAGATTTTGTAGTTATCTTGTAAAGAACCCTTGGTGTATAAAAGGAGATCCTAGGTTATGGTTATTGATATATATTCATATATTTTTGAAATATAGCTTCAAGTTTGTAAACCCTAGTACTACATAGAGTACTCGTATTATTGATAATAATAATATTAGAGCTTTTCAACAATATCATTGTTCATACAGTTTACTGTTTTATTAATATTCTTCTAAGTATTAAAGAGTAGATTCTGCATACTCTTTAGTATTCACAAAGTTTCTACCATAGTTGTTTTGGTTCTATCCAAAGTAACTTAACCTTTACAAGCCAAGGAATCGATCTTAAGTTGGGATCAACAAGTGGTATCAGAGCTTGTGTTCTGAAACTTTGATCTAGAAGAAACTAACAAGAAGAACCCTTTATTCACAAGGAAGAGATGGATCTAGAAACTGCTCAAACCACTACTACTGCAAAGTTGCCCATTCTCAAACAGGGTGAATATGATATGTGGAGGCTAAGGATTGAGCAATACTTTCAAGTACAAGACTATGCTCTATGGGATGTCATAGAGAATGGAAACTCATTCAAACCAGTAGCTCAAACAACAACAAATGCTGATGGTACCTCAACTTCACTAATACCAGGTCCTGTAACTACTGAAGAAAAGGTTCAAAAGAAGAATGATGTGAAGGCAAGAAGTATGTTACTGATGGCACTTCCTAATGAACATCTAATGACTTTCAATCAGTACAAGGATGCTCAGACTTTGTTTGCTGCTATACAAACAAGATTTGGTGGTAATGAAGCCACAAAGAAGACTCAGAAGACTCTTCTGAAGCAAATGTATGAGAACTTTAGTGCTCCAAGCACAGAGTCTCTTGACTCTATTTTTAACAGGCTTTAGAAGATTGTAAGTCAGCTGGCTAATCTTGGTGAAAATATTTCACAAAAAGATCTCAATTTGAAATTTTTGAGAAGTCTGCCTCTGAGAGGAAATAACTCATGTTGTGTCTGGAAGAATTATACCTGATCTAGCACAATAAATCTTGATGATCTCTACAACCATTTATCAAGATTGTTGAACAAGAGGTTTAGAAGGAACGCCAGCTCAAAGCTCAAGTTCTAAGTTTCTCAGAAAATGGCTTTTGTTCATCCCCCTAAGCAGTACACAATGATTAATAACTGCTTACGGAGTTAGTAGTGCTAACACTCAAAGTTAGCCCTGCTACACTCAATTAGCACTGCTAGTACTCAAATTAGTACTGGCTAACTTAATGTGATGACACCTGTTTTATGCATATTTTTGGCCAGTCAACCCAAACTGTGTCTCGAACTTTATAATAGACCATGAACAAATCATGAAGATGACATAGAAAGAAGATTTTAAGTGGCAGTTAGCATGCTGAGCATAGAGGACAAGGAAGGTTTTCCAGAAACTGGTAGAAAGATCACTATCAATGAAGTGACACAAATGGTATGAACAACCACGGTGGAGTTTATTTCAACTGCCACAAGATGGACACTTTACAAGGGAAAGTCAGAGGACCTAGGAACCAGAAACAGGAACATATGAAAAATCAAGACAGCTCTAGAAGGACTATAAATAGGAAGAAACTTCCTACCAAGAGCCATGGTGGCTTTATTGATGAGCTGGTTTGACTGACTGTTAGATTATATTTGAGTTGATAAGACAAAACATGAAATGAAACCAAGATGGAAAACAAAAAGGACAAAATCGGTCCATTGATGGATTCAACAAGTAGTAGAAGAAATAAAGATTTAGGTCAAAAGAGATAAAGAAGAATATTTAATTGTTTACTCCATTAATATCTTTTAATAGTTCCATGAAAAGCCTTGACTCCTTATTGCTATACAAGGAGGTCCAGTGCAATATGTATTAAGCATTTAGAAAATGTGTTGAATCAATCATATGAGAGTCGACTAGATACAAAAGTGTGTGTGTACACGTTTGTATAATTAGTGTAGACGTCTAGAGTTTAGCCTCAAGGATCTATAATCCGTGTTACTACTTAGAGTAACCGATCTATTCTGATCAAATAGTATTTGGGGCTGTGTTGATTAATAAAGAAAAACCTTAAAGTAACTTTGATTTGTGTTATTATTTCTTGCTGAGCAAATTATATCCATTGTTAATATAATATCCTAGATGAGGTCTAAATAACACCTTGAGCTTAAACGCATCAAAAGAACCTATCACGATTTTAGGTTTCCACAATTGGTATCAGAGCCTGGTGGCTCTTGATCTAGGATCTACAAGGTTTTTGAAGAAACCCTAAAAACCCTAATTTTCAAGAAATCATTTTGGGTAACAAGTTTTCTGGGGTTTTGATGTTAAATTGATATAACAATGTTTATATTCGTCCTCTCTACCTGTAATGGGTATGTAATACGAGTGTAAATTGTTGTTATCAATAAAAGGGTTTCAATTTGTTGTGGCACACGATCTGAGTTAATATGCTTTCTGAAGAACCCTAATCCTAGGGTAATAGATATCTGATTTATTCGTTTCTACTAGTTTTGGAGAGTCGATCCTTGGATTGGTGATGAACCATAGTAGGAATGATTGATGATAGAAGCTTGGCTTGTTAACTTTGCTTGAAGGATTTGTTCTTTTACACGTTGTAATGAAGATGCGTTAATGAATTAAGGGTTCTTATAAAACCCTAATAAAGATGCGAATCATACAATGAAGAAACAAGCAGATCGTGTAACATGTTTAGGGGTTTTCATTGGTTGCTGCGTGATGATGTTAGTGACAGATTTCTTGTTGAAGAAACGTGAATGAGCGATGAGAAGAAACCTTAATTCACGATTGGTTGTATTGACATGATATTACAAATGATATTGCATATATGTTACAACTGTTCATTGTATGTTACAGCAAGTGCATGAATGTATAATCGTGATGAGGAAGCAGATTTAGATATGGTTAGTAAATATGGGAATGGAATATGTTTTGAGTAGAAAACCATAATATGTAGGGACTATATTATGTTTCTTGATTAAAGGTGTCGTGATGATTAAATCATCATTATATCAGTAGCTTTGGCTAAAATTCATGGTTATATTAGGCTGCTGATTACACGTGGATATCCTGATGGGTTATTGGTTTAGCTTGATTCATGGTTGTTTAGATTGGTTTGTTTATACTGGTCCTTATGAGTTTGTACAGCTGACCTTGATGATTAAAAAACGCTAAGTGCTGCTTGTTATATGTTTTAATGCTATTGTTAATTGTGACTAAAAAACCAACGAAGAGTTTGGGCTGCTATTGGATTAGACTACAAGTTTATGTTGTTTTGGATCGAATATTACTCAAGGTTGCTATTGGTAAGTTCTTTAATGATGCTATTACATGTTAGTGTTGCCTTGAAAAGTTAATACTGCTCGGGTTATTCAGAGGAGTTAATACTGCTTCTTAAATATTCATAACTCGCCCAATATGTTTGTACTGCCTCATCACTGAGAAAGTTTTAAATACTTCCTTGACGTCCGAAAGAAATGAAGTTAATATACTGCAAGTATATTCGAAATTCAGACAAAGCATATTTTGGTTCTTGTATGGTTTAAAATGTTCTTAAAGTTAAATGGCTCATTTTGGATTTCTTTGCAACAATTGATTACGAAAGAAGGTTATTTTATCACTTAATTTGACGTGAAGTAGAAATTATTTGGGTTGTGTTTTTAAATCATACGCTGTTAGCAGGAGGTACTTGTTCGTGCTTACCACGTGTGACGAAGACTTGACAAATCAATCAAAGTGTATATCCAACTTATGTGCTTAATGCTCATAATTGCTATTACTTGGTTATGTGTCCTCATCGAAGTATAGGAATAATGTTCAAGAAGATTGCGATCATCCCTATACATTGGTTTTGGGTATCACGTCAAGTCCGTGGATAGTACAAGATATAAGACATAGTTTGGTGTTTCTACTTCATAACAAGATCGTTATACTTATTATCTTCATCAGAAAATCATTACAATAGAGAAACAGAATTTAAAGATTCAAGAGATGGTTAACATATAGGTTTCAGGAGAAGCTTATTGTTAAAGTGTTTAAACCATTTATATGCTACATCAAGGTGAACGTTTTTACTACTACTAGCCTTTGTTACTACTTATGCTAGTTTAAGTTTCTAACTGCTACAAGTTCATTTATCTTAAAGCCGTCAAGGAGGGTAATTTTAAGTTGTTGGAAGCAGATTAGAAGTGTGATAATGGTTTGTGTTATGAAGAACAAAGTTCATACTTTAGCCCCCCTAGTATGATGATGACAAAAAGGGGAAGAAGATTTAATGATTTGCAACTTGTAGATCCTTGGTAGCTTAAGGGAAAGTTTTTATTTGTATATTAACTTCAGGGGAAGTTCATGCTTATTTATTTTTGTCATTATCAACTAGGGGAAGATTTTTGGGAATTATATTTGAGTTGATAAGAAAAAACACGAATGAAACAAGATGGAAACAAAAGGACCAAATTCCATCATTGGTGGGATTCTACAAAGAAATGTATAAGAAAATAAAGATTTGGTCAAAAAGAGATAAGATGAAGAGATAGAGAGAAATATTTAATTGATTTTTACTCATTAATATCTATTAATAGTTTCCAGAAAAGCCTTGACTCCTTATGCTAGAAAAGGAGGGTCCAAGCATATTGTTTAAATGCATTAAAAAAAGTGTTGTGTTCATACATATGAGAGCCAATTAGATACCAAAAGTGTGTGTGTACAACGTTAGTATAATAGTTTAAGACTCTAGAGTTAGCCTCAAGGATCTGTATCCCTGTTACTACTTAGAGTAAGCTGATCTATTCTGTTCAAATAGGATTTGGGGCAGTTGAATAATAAAGAAAAAACTGAAGTAACTTGATTGTTGTTTTATTATTTTCCCACAATGCAATAATATATCATTGTTACTATATTATCCTAGATGAGGTCTAAACAACCTCGAGCTTAAACCATCAAAGAACCTATCACGTGTTTTAGGTTTCCACAAGAGCTATATGGCAGATGATGAAGTCCCTACAAACATGGCTCTTATGGCCTTTTCAGACTTTGAGGTATATAATGACAAAACTTGTTCTAAAACCTGTCTAAAAGCATTGAAACACTTAAACTCGAACTTAATGATTTAATGATAAAGATTTTACAAATCTAAGTTCAATATAGCTACTTATGAAAAAAAAAAAAATAAGGTTTAGAAGCATCTAACAAAGAGCAACTTGTCTTTTACAAAAAGAATGAGGTTATTTTTTGTGAACAACTTGCTATTCTAAAAAGAGATATCTCATATAAAGACTCATAACTTAGTATGCTTAAAAGTGAGTTAGAAAAGCTTAAGCAATCAACTTAAAATTGAAATTTTGATAATGCTTCTAAGAGTCTAGACAAATTAATAGGGAGTCAGATAACTATATAAAGAGAAAGGTGAGGGGTTTGTTAGCTACAATGTAGTTCTCAGCCTCCTCCTACAGGGTTATTTTCACCCCCAAAATTTGATTTGTCCTACTCAGGTCTAAGAGGAGTTTTCCAACAAGCCTGAGTTTAAGGCTATAGAACCTAAGACAAGGCAGAGTGTTAGTGAGAGATATATCTAATGAAGTTAGGGAAGTCTCCTGATGCCCCAAGTTGAGGAGTTGGTGTCAGATGATAAATTAGAGAAGAAACCTGTTTTTTATATTGTTGCTAAAATAGAATTTGTTAGACCTAAACAACAAGAAAAACCAGTTAGGAAATCAGTTAAGTATGCTGAAGTGTACAGGTCACAAAGTCCTAGGGGAAATCAAATAAATTGGAATAATCAAAAGTCTCAACTGCTAGGAAGTGACTTTGTGATGTACAATAAAGCTTGTTTTATCTATGGAAGTTTTGACCATGTGCAGGCTCACTGCAATTATCATCAAAAGAAAAGGGTGGTATATGGGAATAATTATACAAGGGTAAATTACAATTATTCTGCTAAAAAGACTCACCCTAGTGCTCACAAGAACATGGCTCCAAGAGCATTTTTAATGAAAACTGGCCTAAGGTCACTTAATACTGCTAGGCCTGTTAATACTACTCATCCCAAAACTATAGTTTATAGTACTAGACCAATGTCACATTTTCTAAATCAGCATAATCAACTGTAAAAAGGCCCTATCAAATAAGAACAACATTGACTAACAAAAATTTTAGCCAAAAAGTTAATACTTGCTAAGGGTAAATTTTATACGCTAGACGGCCAAAAGCATTTAATACTGCCTAGCCAAATTTAGCATAGTTAATCCTGTGAGGGCAAATCAGGTTAATGCTATTAAAACGGCCCAGCATGTAATCTGGAGACCTACCAAAACTTAATAGTGCATCAATTACTTTGAAGATACATAATTATGTTGATGCACAAGGCAGATCTAAGTCAGTGATGGCTTGGATCCCCAAAGGAAACTAATTTCCTTATTTTTATGTGCAGGGTCATCCAAAAAAATAAGATCAAGGATATGTTGACATGATGCGCAGGCACACGGACAAGGTAACTAGTCCTAACTCTCAACTTCAAGTAATTTGGATGGAGGATATTTACCTTTGGAAAGAGCCAAAGGAGGGAAAATTACTGTAAAGGAACTCTTAAAATGGAAAGCTTGATTTTGAGATGTGTACTTGTGTCCAAGAGTTATAGTTCAACACTTTTTATGTTTTCACAGATGGTTGACAAAAAGAAAAGTGTTCTTTTTTATTGACACTGTGATGTTTTGTTCTGTCTCTTGAATTAAAGTTAGCAGATGAAAAAGTCCGGGTTTTAAACTTAAAATTCCTAGAAAGAAAAAAATATATACAGTGGTTGAATGAAGAATATTATTCCTAAAGAAGTGTTTTAACTTGTCTTGTAGCAAAGGTCCACCACTTGATAATCATGCTAATGCATAAGAGGCTAGGTCATAAAAATTTAAAACTATTAATAAACTTGTTAAGGAAAATCTTGTAAGAGGTTTACCTTTAAAACATTTTGAAAATGACCAAACTTGTGTTGCTTGCCTTAAGGGAAAGCAACACAAAGTCTCTTGTAAGTCCAAGATACAGAACTCAATTGACTCAGCCATAATTCATGTTGCATATGACTTGTTTGGATCATGTACAACTTTGTGAGCATCTTAATGAATAAGAAATATTGTCTAGTTGTCACTGATGATTATAGCAATTTTACTTGGTTTTCTTTTTAGCATCTTAAGGTAACTAGTGGCATTCCTTTAAGGATATTTATAACTAGATAGAAAAAATCTAGTTAATAAGAAAGTAAAGATTATCAGATGTGACAATGGAATAGAGTTCAAAAATAGAGTTATGAGTGAGTTTTATGAAAAGAAAGGCATTAAGAAGGAATTTAGTGTAGCTAGAACTCCTCAGCAAAATGGTGGTGCTGAAAAGAGAAATATGACACTAATTGAGGCTGCTAGAACTATGTTAGTTGACTCTAAGTTACCTACTACATTTTGGGCTGAAGCAGTTAATACTGCTTGCTATGTGCAGAATAGGGTATTTGTAGTTAAGCCTTATAATAAGACCCCTTTAGAACTGTTTAGAGGTAGAATGCCTACTCTAAGCTTCATGAGACCATTTGGGTGTCATGTTACCATTCTTATACCTTAGATATAATTTAGGCAAGTTGAAGAAAGTCTGATGAAGGATTCTTTGTTGGATACTCAATGAATAGTAAGGCTTTTAGGGTATACAACATTAGAACTAGGAAAGTAGAAGAAAACTTGCATATTAGGTTCTTAGAGGATAAGCCTATTATTGCAGGTAATGGACCAAAGTGGCTGTTTGATATTGATGTTCTTACAAAATCAATGAATTATGTGCCAGTTGTTGCAGGTACAAACTCTAATGATCTTGTAGGTACAGAAGAAAGTATTGGTGCAGGTCATTCTAGCAAGAAGACAAGATCTAGCCAAGACTACATTTTGATGCCACTGTGGAAAGATGGTTCTCTATTTGATTCTTCATCTCCAAGAATGCAGAAATGATCGAACCACAACCTCTCTAGAGATGCTGGAAAGAAGATGATAAAGGTGTAAATAAAAAAGTGGAATTGATGATCAATAGAGACCAAAAAATAGTACTCAAGATTGTTAAAACTAACTGCTGGGTACAAGTATTAATTCTAGCCAGTATAAATGTTAATATTGGTAGTCTAAATATTAATACTTGTTAGTCCAACAGTTCCTACTGCTCTACTTGAAGCCACACATGCTGATTTCTTTGGTGATGAAACATAAGTGGATATGAGCAACATTACTACCACATATCTAGTTCTTTTCTACTCCAAATACAAGAATCCATAAAGATCATTCACTTGATCATGTGATTGGTGATGTACAGTCTGGTGTACAGACAAGAAGAATGATAAAGACTACAAATGAACAAGGTTTTGTTAGTGTTGTTTATGAAGGGAAAACTCATGAAGACCTTCATAATGGTTTTTTGCTTGTTTCCTATCTCAGGAAGAGCCAAAAAGGGTAATTCAAGCATTAAAAGATCAATATGATAAAGCTTATAAAAGAAGAGCTTTCTGCAGTTCAAATATACATGACAGGTTTTACATTGACCTTGGTTGGATTTACCCCACATATCCAAAAGAGCCATTGGTACTAAATGGGTGTATAGGAACAATAAAGATGAAGATGCATTATGATTAGAAACAAGGTAAGGCTGGTTGCACAGGGTTACACTCAAAAAGAGGGAATAGATTATGATGAGGATTTTGCTCTAGTTGCTAGGATTGAAGCAATTAGGCTGTTCTTAGCCTATGCCTCATTCAAAGACTTTGTAGTATACCAGATGGATGTGAAGAGTTCATTCACTAGTATGGCAAATTGTAGAGAGGAAGTTTATGTCTGTCAACTCCAGGTTTGAAGATCCAGAGTTCCCTGATAGAGTTTATAAGGGTAAAAAGAAATTATCTGTCTACTTCAAGCTCTAGAGCTTGTATGAAGACTTTCTCTCTACCTATTTATTAGACAATGGATTTTAGAGAGGTCAGATAGATAAGACTTTGTTCATTAAAAGAGTCAAAAGTGATATTCTACTAGTTCAAGTATATTAGATGATATCATTTTTGGATCTACTAAAAAGGAGTTATGCACTAAGTTTGAGACATTAATGCACAAGAAGTTCCAGATGAGTTCTATGGGCGATCTCACTTTCTTTCTAGGACTACAAGTGACACAGAAAGATGATGGGATTTTCATCAGTCAAGACAAGTATGTGGATGAAATTTTGAAGAAATTTGGTTTTTAACTGTGAAGACAGCCAAGATCACCTATGATACCTTCAAAGCCTTTGATGAAGGATGAAAATGCTGAAGATGTTAATGTTCACTTATATAGATCAATGATTGTCTCATTAATGTATTTAACATCTTCAAGGCCTGATATAATGTTTGATGTATGTGCTTGTGCAAGATTCCAAGTCACACCTAAAGTTTCACATCTTCATGCTATGAAAAGAATCTTTAGATACTTTAAAGGTCAACCTAAATTGGGCCTTTGGACTTATAAGGACTCAACATTTGATTCTGGAGCTTATACATATATGACAAACCAGTGCCAGTTTAGAGAAAAAAAAAAAAAGGAGAACAGGAAATCCATAACAGGAGGTTGTCAATTTCTTAGAAGCAGATTGATTTCATGGAAATGCAAGAAGCAAACTGTTGTTGCCAACTCTACTACTGAAGTAGAATATATGGCTGCTACTAGTTGCTGTGGACAAGTACTCTAGATTCAGAATCAAATGCTGGATTATGGATACAATTTCATGAATACCAAGATTTTCATTGACAATGAAAACACCATCTGCAGTTAAGAATCTAGTGTTTCACTCAAAGACTAAACACATGAATAGACATCATTTTTATTCAAAAGACAAATGAGAAGAAGCTTATTCAATGATCAAGATTCATAAAGATCAGAATGTTGCAGATTTGCTCACAAAAGCATTTGATGTTGGCAGATTTCAATATCTAATTGCAAGTATAGGAATGCTTAACCTCTGAAGTATTGATTAAGGGGAGGTTATTTGTGTTAATATGCAGCGGATTATGCATAAATGATGCTGGAAATGGAATAGAATAACAGCTAATGATGAAATTCAAGTTAATGCTGTTGGCCTAACTTACTGCTGGCAAGTATAATTAGTACTGCTATTATAATTAATACTGTGAGCATTGAGAGAAATAAAAAACAGACAGGGAGAATTGTGAGTTAAATTAGTGCTGCTAGTTATACTTAATACTGCTATGTTAATGTTGTTAGTTATACTTACTACTGTTTGGTATAATTAATACTGTGAGAATTGAGAGAAATAGTGAGCTGAAAAATATAAAGAGAGATGTGTGAAACAAAAATAGAAAGAGTAACTTTGTGAGCTAAAAGAATTGAGAGATATAGTAAAAATAAAAATAGAAAAAGAGTTGTGTGATATAAAAACAGATAGAGTGAATTGGTAAGAAAAAGAATTGAGAGATATAGTGAGAATAAAAACAGAAAGAGAGCTATGTGATATAAAAACAGATAGAGTGAATTGGTGAGAAAAAGAATTGAGAGATATAGTGAGAATAAAAACAGAAAGAGAGCTTGTGAGAATCAAATTGATGATGGAAATGCTTTTTGGAACGAAATTAGAGTTAATGCTGGTGACTCAAAGTTAATGCTGCTAGGCATATACTTACTACTGCCAGTGTTAGTTAATGATGTTAGGCATAAACTTACTACTGCTGGTTAAATTAATGCTGCCAGGCAGAACTTACTACTGTTGGGTTGCTACTGTTGGGTCAGTTAATGCTGTTAGGCTTAACTTGGTACTGCTAGTTCAAGTTAATGTTGTTAAGGGTGATTTCATAAATACATCGATTGAGGGTTTCATTCAATCACTTAATCGATTTCAATATTTGTTATACCTTCTAATCATAAACCCTAACTCAATTTTATTGTTAATCATCAAAACCCAACATCAATGGTTGCCCTAAAGTTCGCTAGTTCACACAACATGGTCGCATTCTTAGATAAACCCACTAACCCCATCAAATATGCGTTAACAGTTAATCCCACAATCTATACTACATGTATTAAACAGTTCTGGGCAACCGCCAAGGCTAAGACAGTTAATGAGGAACGTCATATACAAGCCCTAGTGGATAAGAAAAAGGTGATCATCACTGAGACAAGTGTGAGAAGTGATATTCAATTAGACGATGCTGAAGGTACTGAATGTCTGCCAAATGATGCAATTTTTGAACAGCTGACACTCATGGGGTATGAAAATCTTACACAAAAGCTTACATTTTATAAAGCTTATTTTTCCTCTCAATGGAAATTTCTTATCCATACAATTTTGTAATGCCTTAGTGCTAAGACTACAGCTTGGAATGAATTTAGTAGCACTATGGCATCTGCTTATCATGCTGTGGGCCACAAACCAAAATTAACTTATCTAGTACATTTTTTGACATGATTATGATGAGGATCTTGGAGGGCGGGGGCTTACAATTTTTATGTATTCAAGGTTTGTGCAAGTGTTACTGAATAACTACTTGTGATATGTCAACACATAAAGAGATCTCTGTTTACTCCTTCTATACTAGAAGATTTTTGCTAAAATGTAGATGGAAGGAAAGGGATTTTTTAGGTTAGGTAACACCTTTATTTCAAAAAACTATGATAGTTCAAGATCCTGAAGACAAGTGGGTATAAGGGTCAGTAGTTATTACTAATCCCATCAACACATCCACTACTACTCAAACCATCTACATCGAGACCAGAAGAAAATTTTAGAAGGGGGAAACAAAGAAAAAGGCACTGGATTCTCAAATCCAGTGGTCCTACAGAGCTATCCATGATGAGGTTGCCAAAGAGGAACATGAACCTTCACATTCCAATGATCCATCTTTCAAATGGTGAGGATAGACTGACGAAAAACTAACTGTAATTGATGGAACTTTATACATAACTTTATAGAAAGGTTCTTGATTAAAGGAAGCCATAGATCGCTCAAGCTTAGGAGGATTGTTAGTTTAAAGAAGAGAGTCAAGAAGTTGGAAAAGAGAAGGAAGTTAAGAACTCTAGGGCTCAAAAGGTTAAGGAAGGTTGGTTCAGCTAGAAGGGTAAAATCCTCTGATAAAGCTGGTTTGGGTGATCAGGAGGATGCATCCAAACAGGGGAGGAAGATTGATGACATTGACCAAGATGCAGAGGTTACACTGATTGATGAGACTCAGGGGAGGAGTGATTATAATCTAATGTTTAACATTAGGGTTTTAGATGTGCGGAGGTTTGAGGGTGAAAAGTAAGTTTTTTAGTTCAGCTGAAGTTTACAACTGCCAGTCGCTATACCACAACTGTTGATGAGTGACTCTGGTTAGACCTTAATAGAAATTAAAGAAGCTAGCTAACCTAAGGCTTATTACACTGATGCTTACATCAACTAAATGCTTAGTTATAAGACCAAAGGCTCCAGGGGGTTGTAGTTCATGAGCCAAGTAATTTAAAACAACAACATCACCTGCACAATCATCAACAAACTTCTAAGGCTATAAGAACAAAGGACAACGCAAAAATGGTTGAGCCTGAGAAGCCTTTAAAGAAGAAAGACCAGATTATGTATGATCAAAAGGTTGCTCTAAATCTTCAAGCTCAATTAGAAGCTGAATTAGAAGAAGAAGAGAGGCTTGCAAGACAAAAGAAAGAAGAAGCCAACATAGCTTTAATTGAATCATAGGATAACACACAAGCAATGATGAGGACTAACTTCAATTGGCTCATACCAATTGACTGTAGAAGAACAAGAGCAGTTATGTATTGAAGAAAAGTTAAGATTGTTTATAGAGCTTATAGATAAAAGGAAGAAGCATTTTGCAAAACTTAGAGCAGAAAAGCAAAGAAGAAAACCACCAACTAAGGCACAAAAGAGAAATACAATGTCTACTTATCTTAAAAAACATGGTCTGCGATATAAGCACACATCAATTAAAGACCAAAAGTTTTAAGGATATTCAGATGTTATTTGACAAGGAAGTGAAAAGGGTAAACACATTTGTAGACATGAATACAAAGTTGGTGAAAGGCAATGAGACAAGAACAGAAGGAAGCACTAAAATAGCAGGAGATGAGCTTGAATCTGATAATTCAAATAAGCAGAAGTTAGATGAGCATGTAGAAGCTAAAATAGAAGATGATCAAGAAGAAGCAGAAATGGAAAAATATATTGGAGATAGTTCAAGAGGATAAGGTAGCAATTGATGCTTTAACCTCTAACACAAAGCATCCATTAAACAGTGTTTCTTTGGAAATCATCAAGAAGGAAAAGAATGGGTATACTTTCAATTAATAAGAGCTAATGGAAGTTCAAAAGGTATCTTCAATGGATTTAGAAGCTTCAGAATATTGACAGAGAATGATTGGAAAATCCTCTGGTAGTTGAAGTGGTTAAGCTATACATAGATACAGCAGACAAGAGGGGGTATGATAGAGTGTTATGAGGAGATTTGAAAGTGATGTTTTGACCCTAATTATAGAATCGTGAGGTATGGAGGAATCTACAAGGATACAAAGTAACAGTTTGGAAGCTATTTTCTTTATGTGGAGTGCATTTTGTGAGATTTCAAAACATGCATATCTTTATGCTGGTAGAGAAAAAGTACCCTCTTACACCTGCAATGATCACAGAGATGCTCAACAAGAAGCTTCAAACTAACTATTGGAATGAGATGTGTTATCAACTCCTAAAGCTCATGACAAATCAGGTCAAGAAGAAATGAGTGTTTGGATACATCCTCCTAGTGAAGATCAAGCTTTTAATGAAGAAACTTGAAGATTCAGAAGATAAACATCAATTTTAGGGGAGGATTATTAGGATTAAAAGACTTTTTGAAGTTGCTGATGCTAAGGTTAGAGTTACTGCTGCTAAGCATAACTTAGTACTGCTAGTATATGTTAGTACTGCTAGAGTAAAGTTACAACTATTAGCATAAAGTTAGTACTGCTAGTGTAACTTAGTACTACTGATGAAGAATGAAGAAAATATTCTAAGTAGTTAATGTTGCTTGTACTCAGTTAGTGTTGCTGGTACAAAGTTACAACTGCTCAAGGTTTACAACTGCTTTGATGTGTTTCTACTATCAGAAGGATAAGGACAAGGAGATAAGGATTAAAGATGAGATTGTTTATCATGTTTACGTACTGGGTAGTATGAGATTTTTTGTAATATATTCATTATAAGTTATTTGTATAGAAGATCTGATACTTTGGAAACGTTTGGTAAGCTTGTAGGACTCCTTGGTTGTTTATTATAAGGAGGTCCTGGGCATAAATGTTAAATATCATACATTTTAGAATACGTAGCTTCAAGTTTTGTAAACCCTTAACACTATTAAGAGTGTTCATTTTATATGAGGCTTTTAAAGTTTGGTAAACTATTTGTTATTGGATCTTATTTATTACTGTTTCATTATAATCCTTCTTAGTATTATTGACTAGATTCCGCATAGTCTTTAATATTCACAATCAAATTTTCTAGCATAGTTGTTTTGGATTTATTCAATACAACTTAGCCTTAAACAAGCTAAGCAAGATCCATCCAAGTGGGATCAACATCTTATATAGGACCTTACTGAACGAAAATGATGACTTTGGTGGAGTATATATACCTAGAATTCTGCGTGTTGTAGTCATGCTGGCATCAAGACCCGCTTTCACAACACATAATCTTGCTTATAAACGCAACATAGAGGATCATTCGAGCAAAATCCCAAGGATGTTTCTGTTCTATTATTTTAATTTTGTTTTTAATGTTATATTTATACATAAGGTCGTTGTCATATTTAAGTGAAGGGGAGGAGAATTTTAAAACGCTTACTTTTCCTTATTTTCACATAAAAATGCTTAAATTATGCGTAATTTTATATAAAAATATTCACGCATACTTTTGTGAAATTTTTAGTTACATACCAGCTACACATAACTCTTGTTAGATTTTATAAGGAATTTAGCCTTTTCCGTTTCTATATGTTTACCTAAATTCTATAAAATTATAAGTGTGTCGGTAATGGTTGTAGACTTTGTATTGGCTTAGTATATCTTTTCGTTGTACACAATAATAAATACTATTTTAAATAGATGGAGTGACATTTTCTAAACTGGTAAAATTCTAGGATTACACCCAAAAATCCTATATACGTTGTGATATTCACTAACTACACTGGTTAGTTAACTCCCGTATAAACCCTTTTGTTTACTCTCATTTTTAGAGTAGTACCTAGAAAAACTGCTGAGCCCTATTCCAGTCTTTTCTTCTTCACCAATATTTGTTTGGTACGCCTTTCCAACCTTAGCCTACCTATTAGATTAAGTCCTTAATTGGTTGCTAGTTGCTTTTGTGTAAAGTATTGTATTTCCTGTGTCGCAATGCAAAAAAATTTATCTACGGTTAGGTCAAAAAAATTATACAATGCAATTGGGTACGTGTGTGAAATTTTTTATCTACGGTTAGGTAGAGAAAATTGTACAATGCAATGGAAATGTAAAAGTAGTGTATAATTTTAAATTCTTAATTTTTTCTTTGATTATGTGTTTTACTTCTTTCACAAATCAATTTTACATACGATTATAGAGGAGAATGGATAAATTATCCGGGGTTCATTATAATCGTGAAGATGGTGAAATTACACCAAAATTTGTAGTAAATATATGTTTGAAAAAAAAAGAGAAAAGTACAAAAAAGTGATTCTGTAGAGTATTGTTGTATGTTGGACAAGATAAACAAACCTTGTATTACTTGTATAAAGTGGTCGATATCACCACCAATGTTGTAAAGTATGTATGGTATGGATGTTTGGGAGTTGACAGTACGGGAACGTCCAACTAAGGTTGTTTTTGTCGATCAATGATCAAGACATTTATGTCTATATTTCTGTGTCTTTTTCATAGGTACGGTAGGGAAAAGTAACTAGCAACACTATACCTTATTTATTTGGACTTAATCTATTTGTTTTGTTTTTTTATTTAACAACAACTATTTTCCCTTTCCTAATCCCTAACCTTAGGTCTTACTCGAATGAGGATGCGAGATGAGCATTCACTTATGTTTTTTATGTTGTTAACGGCATGAGATGTGGGAATGTTGTCTGCCTTATTGGTTTATTACTTTTGGTGGGAAGGATTGAGAGATTCCTACCTATATCACTCTTTGTCCCTAACCCTTTATTTTACTCGTAGTGGGGGAATGAATGCAATCTGTATATCTATTCCGTGTAATGTATGTGTATAGGTGGTTTGTCTCCTTGTGGTTTAAGACTTTTGGTGAAGGACATATAGTTCCCTATTCTTTGCTATATTTGAGTTAAGGAAATATAAATGCAACCATGATGTCCATTCATCGTTTATGGCTGTTGTATATGTGGTTTTTTGCCTTATTGGAGTATTGGTATGATAGTGATTAGAAAGAGAGATCAAAACCTTCGATCCTTTTTAAACATAATTTACCTTTGGTTTACTTTGTCACTCCTTAGCTTTAGTGGTGGAGATGTGTTTCCTTGTGATGCTTATGATAGAATACTCGTCACAAGACGAGCAAATATAAGCAAAATTAGTTACTTGGACACACATAGATTAGCTGTAGGTGATTTCATCTACTAATTTCATAGAGGTATTGGGTTGTGTACTAGTATTGAACTAATAATTGCTTAAGGAAAATCCTTGATACGGTTGTCACAACCCCGTTTAGCGGCAGGTACAAAAGAATGTGAATAATGATTCTCATTTGACAAGGATACACGATCATCCATCCGATAATCGTTACAAAAGATTAATTTAACAAAGGTGTTTTTTTTTTCTGGTTTATTCTTGAGAAGTATAAGGCCTCAAGTCTTAAATCCAAACCTCCCAAGGGTGCACATCTTTAACTCCATACATCCATTTACCTTTTTCAGAACTCACCTGAAATCGATACTCAAAAACGTCAACATAATGTGGTATAGCTCGTAGGTTTGAAAGGGAAACCCAAGTCGCTGCCAATCTCAATCGTTTGGACTGTTGTGCTATATGCTAGTGAATATATGAAACAATCACAAAACCCATGATTAGCATACCGTTTGTATCATGTACCAAGACCTTAGCTCCCGCTAGTCTATTCACAAGCGTGTACACCGCTTTTAGGGTCGCAACCTGAATGTCTTCTCCGCACCTAAGCCTACAGCGGAAGCTATATATAGGGGCGAAGTTCTAACTGGAAAGTTCACCACAACATATATACTAACCATATCATTCACTTTGCAGTCTTTAGCAACGTAATATTGTCCCAAAAACAAAACACATTCTAACTGTTTAGAAAAAGTTCAAATAACCATTTGCGTATCTTATTCCCCCAATGGAAATGATTTAAAAAATGGGGCTACGATAACTCACCTCGATAGATTATGCTAACCGCACAGATAATCTCCACACAATGCACAAACAATATCTACACAACGAACCAAATAACTTTAATAATGAAACCAAATTTTCTCTACAACGTACAAGGTACCGGCCACGACCTAATCATTAATTTCACCTTATTAATATTTATTTTACAAATTTCTTTATTATACAAGCGTTCGTCTTTACTCACACCAATTTCTTATTCTCGTTTTAAAAACTTTTATTTCTTTACAAAACTTTTTACTTATTAACTATAAATCTTATTCTCATTTCAAGTCCTCATTCTATTACAAAATGTTTTTGGTTCATGGTTGTGTGGTAAATACGGATTACTACTCGATGCTCTTGTGCTAAGGTGAGACATCAACATATAATACTCAAAACCATCTTCAATCGTTAAAAGAGCCAGTTGACCAAAACAATCAGGAATCCAACGAGAATTAAGTATGAATTCAAAGATCGAAAAATATAACGGAATTATACATCTACGGGAAATCATAGGATATATTTATATAATTATATACTATATATATTTTGATTATATTTATATTATATATACTATATATTATATTTATAATACATAACACTTTAAAATAAAATAATATTTTTTTATTATTTTCGCACTTTTTTTCGGCTAAAAGGGGGTAAATTGATATATCCGTCATCTTAGTACGTCAAGTTTATTCGTTTTTATCCATTAACCACTTAACATTTACAAAAGTCATATTTTGTCCTTTAGTTGAGTCGACACAAAATGATTATTCCACATTATTTTCTAAGTGTGACATTTTTCACAAAATTTCGACATGACCCGTTCGTTTGAAAAAGGTTTCCAAGGTTTCCAAACCTTATATTTCAAAACTTTCCACAATTTTCCAAAATTTTGACAAAATGGCAAAAGTCCATATTTTCAAAGCGTTTATTCATTTATTACTAAAATCGACCATATTAACCGTTTTCTACTACCGTAAGTACCCGTACATCCATTTATCCATTTTAGTGGTCCAAACTATTTAAATTTTCACCTATGGCCTAAATGTCATATTAGTCCACTAACACTTGTTTAAGTCCAAACCCAGCTATTTTATAATTGCATTTTGGGTCATATTAGTCCCATTTACATTAGTAATTGGATTTACAGCACATTTAAGTTTTTAAATTTTTAGCCTGATAGTTTAAAACAAAGTCCATAACTTTTATATAAGTCCAACATATAAACCGATTTCAAAATAAATCATAAGTTCAAAACATAAGCTAAAACCAATAAAAGTCGTGGCTCGAATAAGCCAACCAAAATAAGCTGAAATCCATTAGGCCACAAGCCGAAACTAAATAAGCTCTATATAAGCTGAGGACATATAATCCCAATTTATTAAGCCGAACATTCATAAGCCAAAACCGAATAAGCCGAATATAAACCGAAACAATAAGCTCTATATAAGCAGATATAACTACAATGGCCAACGCCCATTTCTCCTTTTTACTTCTTCGTCGTAACCTAGAGAAACCAAAAAAAGCGAAGCCCAAAATCAAATAGACCGGGTGATGATATTGTGCGGGCCCATATCTTTTCCATATACACATCGTTTGGGCCGAACCAAAAACATAGCCTTGAAACCAATTAAGCCTTTTAAACTAGCTTATTTTTAAGCTATTTTTAAAAATAAGCCCTAATAAGCATTTGACTCAAAATAAAATTCCATCACAACACGGTTATTAAAGTGTTTGACCCTTTTTCTTTTTTTTTGTACACGACGCAACAACACTCTTTTCAATCCGTTATTTCGTTTTTAAGGTTTCTATTTTTACAACGTTCAACTTGTACAACTAAAAATTTAGGACACCATTAAGAATCATAAAGTACAACTAAAAAAAAATAGACATCTTAAAATTTAGGGTTTGATAAAAGCAAGACGAAATGCGACCGTCACTACCCAACGTAGTTTAATCAATTACCCAATCATATTATCAACCTATGACTTGTACACTTTTTAAATTTTAATCAAAGTTTAGTAAAATTATTGTTTCTTGTTCTCTTTTGTTTGTCGTCCTAAAATGGGTGGAGAAGAAAGAGTTTTTTTTTATTTTTGTTTGATTTTTGTCTTATGAATTCATCAACGTTTTGTTGACTTTTTACATTGTTTTTTCTTTAGGTAATCAAGTTAAGACTGTGGTGCTAACGAGGAGGAGCTTGCGCTGTTTTATTTTGTTAAATTGTTTTTAAGTTCCATCCAACAAAAATACATTTAATTATGGTTGTGGTTTTAAAAACTTGTAACTTGGATTTGGTAATGTTCTTGTAAGACAATGCTTTGGTACTCTGAATTTTCTTGAATGGAACAAGGCTTTAAACGTCTCTTTCGAGTCGTTCTTTATTTACTTATGATTTTGGGCTATGAATTAACACCCAATTATTGGTCCCCGTATTAAATTGGGGGTGTTAAATTTTGAATGTGTAAAATGCATGTTTTGATTAAACAGTTTAATGTGTACCATGCAAGGAACCAACCAAGCTGATAAAGTGACATTCTTGTTCCCTTTGTCTCTTCCACCGGCTAGGGATCAGGTTTGGCTCGAGGGATTTCTTCTCTTCTTGTTCTGGTTTCAATTAAAAACTCAAAAACTTTGACTTTAAAATATTTCTCAAAGTTTTATAGTAATTTTATTGATCTTAAAAACATTTTTCCAATAACCTAGGTTATTTACACGACAGATTTCCAACTTAAACTTCCCACAAATTTATTTTGAACACTTATCGGACTTGTAACTTTAGTAATGTCGGGACCAAATACGAAGTTTACTTCAAATCAAACAAAACCTTTCTCAACAAGTTTAAATGTTTCTCGAATTCAAATAATATTGTCATTTTCAGACTTTATTCAACAAAATCTCACTGTTACGGACTGATACATACTACATTCCAAAAATTTTATACGAAAAAACTTGTTTTCAAATAAATTTTTATTACACCTCAACGATGTTCGTTCTACGGTAAACGTATACTTCAAATACATCAATTAATTTAATAAAATAAGTTCTTTATATTCACTCCCACGATTATTAAATCCGTTCTCCAATTAACTGTCGTGTCGGTACGCGCTGCATGACAATTCTCGCGGAACACGGGAAAACTTCCCGAAACGCATCAAAATGACAACATAAACACTCTGACACGGGAACATGAATAAAAAGTGATTCACTCACGAAACTCAAAACTCTCTCGACACCCGGTTAATTCGTAACTGTTTCACGCAAAATAAGTCAACCGAAGTCAACTTTTCAGCTTTTCGCCAATAAAGCTGACAAAATCAAAAGACTCTGATAGAAAATTATAATTTTTTATAATACTTAACCCAGGACAAGTTACCGGTTATCACAACGGTTAGGATAGATTTTCATAAATTTTCTAAAGTTTACTTGAGGACAAGTAGGATTCAAGTGGGGGATATTTGATGACATCAAATAACATCACTTTTATAGCATCATTTATCCCATGTTTCTTACCCATTTTGTATAACTTATTGATATGGAATTGCACATTACTTAATTGCTTTAAAGTTTGTTTTTGTAGTAATTATGGAGTAAATTGGTGATTGTTATGCTAAAAGGCAGCATTTTGGAGCTTAAACGCACAAGAATCTCAAGATACAGTTCTGACAACTATATGCCATATCCATCAAGGAAGTACGGCTTTGTATCTGTGCCTGCACTTCAATATAAACACAAAGAATGAAAGAGCAATATGCGTTCCTTCAAAAGACTCTTTACGACCGAATTGAAGATTACTTAAAGATTAGAAGATATTGACGTTGGTCCCTACTCCAAGAAAACCACCAATACGTGTATTTATCTAGACACTATAAATACAAAATTCCTCTATACACGAGAGTTTAGGGTTGGGCTTAAACATTTTTTGATACACTAATATAAAAGCCGATTTTCAGAAGGCCAAAGAAGAGAAAAAAGGACATTTTCACGCGTTTATTTCATAGGAAACACCTTGTAACCATCTATACTCTAATAATCGTTTAATTTTTGCTATAATTCGTTTAACTCGGTTAGTTTACCTTGGTTTATTTGATTATTATTCTTGTATTCATTACAATGGTTATGGGCTAAAACCTTTATGTAGTAGCCATGTTTATGAAGATTTAAATGTTTGGTTTGCTTATCTCGATTGCTTAATTTATCATTAATTTTTTATTTGTTTATCAGTTTTATACTCCTGTTTTACGTGCTTAAGGTATGCGACCTATCATTCAACTGGATCTAGGAATACAAAATATAGAGTTAGCTAGATGCCGGGATAGCTCTTTATATCTGCGATTTATATATCTAGTATCAATAGGAATCCACAAATAACGATCTTATTCCTTGGCATTTGGTTAGTGAACAAGTTGGACTAGGCAGGTGACTGGGGCATCACAAATGACATGCTGATTCTTCTGGTAATTACTTGGACAGTGGACTATAGTTTTAATAAAGAGCCATTTAAGTAGTTAACGTTAGTAAGGTCTGTTGAGCTAGCTTTAATAAGATCAAACATTATTAATCTCCTATAGGATCTAGATTTAATCACAAAAAGCTGCTTTATGCAGGACTGCTATTTAATTGTGATAGAATTATCGGTCTAGGTTTTAGGATGAAGTACCGCTAAATCTAGGATTGATATGCCCCTCCGAGATAAGACCATCATTGTACATTAAACAAAACCGACCTTTTTAATTGGATTAATCATGGTTAATATAGTTTCCTTAAAATTGGCTTGACCGCTCTTCTATCTTCTAATTATTTGTTTGCGTGTGTTATGAGTCTAGATAGGTTTAATTGCCACAAACCCGTGCAGTCACGACTGACTGAAAGCCCCTTCACGTTAGGACTAGGTTTAGCATAGGTTTAACTTAGAATTAACTTAGATTAGAACTACCATAGATAATTAAGATACTGGTAGACATAGGAATTAACACTTTTGCTCTAAGTGATCGACACCTTACTTATCAACGAAGCTACAACTGATCGGGTACATTGCCCATTAGTATTGTTTTTGGTAAAGTCGGCAAAATATAAATGTAAAACTTGATAGTAAATAATACATTATGCACAACGACACATCAGTTGCACATGTTCATACTTTGATAAGTTGTCTTCATTTCTTTCCCACAATTGATTTTTCTTGCATTTTTTCAATCAAAACCAGTCTTTTTTACATGAAAATTTAAATCTCAAATTTTAGATTGGCCTATTTTAGATTTAGGAATGACCTCGTATTTACCAATCATACACTATACATGACCGGGTACTCTTCTTGTTAGTGCATTGTAGATCTGTGGAAACTAGAAGGGGGGTTGAATAGGTTTAACGTTTTAATATAAAAATAAGAATGTCAAACTTATGTGAAATTCAAGAGATATACCTAGGTGTATATGATAGCAAAAGCAGATATGTAATAAGTAATCTACGACTAGTATAACATGTAAGGATTATAGATCAAACCGATGGACATAATGAATTTTAGTGGTTCAGATACGTAGCTCCTCTTCCCCTAATCCATCCTCATGTACTCCAACTTGAGAGTTTTTATCACTATGTCCAACATGCTTGCCTATTAGGCGAAGAAAAACCCTTACACGTCGCTTACACTTTTTCTGGTACTAAGCTTAATTACCGAGTTCTACTTTATTTAGAACCAATATAACATACTTTGTATTTTATTGCCTAAATATAAACTATCATACACATATGATCATCATACACAACACAAGATAAACAATATAAAAAGATTATCACAACCGTGTTTTGATACAAACCTAATCACTATTATCAATTGAGTTTCACGTCTTCGTTAGTGTTAGTAACTAAAGAGTGGATGAGTGATTCACTTGTAATGGGATTATGAAACCTTGTTATTAATGATCAAAGAATATGAAAATGATGAAGCTAGAGGGAAAAATAGATTTTGTGAAGGTTGTCTAAATGAAGACTAAAATGGTTTCGATTTATAGGCAACATTCGAAATTCAAAATCTACTCACCAACCTGATACTCGCCACGGATCCCTACGGATACACCATAGCTGGATCCGCCCTTTGGTGTTGCTGGATTGTGGGTGCAGTTGGGACATCTTTTGTCTTTTTATGATTACCCCAAATATTAACAAAAGATTTTTTGTGTACTTATTAAATCTATTATATTAGATTCTTCAGAAGTAAAAATATTTTTTATCACTAATAAGAAAAGTTCTAGATTTGGAAAAGATTTAGAAAGATTTTTTTCACTTATGGTTAATCATATTTTATCTTACATGATTAACATAACTAGCTTATATTAATCATGTGTTTATTTAAAATCATTTGATTAGTAATGGTTTATGCAAATGATAATATTTTTCTCTTGATCATCACTATGTTTATTAATGCCATTTTCATACATTTAGTGATTTGGTCGGTGTCACGTAACTTTCGGACTAAATAACTTGTTTTTTACGTAACTTTTACGTCGGTATGGCTTATATTTTCTTTTATCAAAACATGCAGATCATTTAACTATTAATATTATTTTTAACGAAGCGGACATTTTGTATTGACAATCTCCCCATTTTGGATGGTGACAAAATATAAACTCATGTGTATTTAAAGTTACGTAATATAAGATTTAGTGGATGAGCTTACATGTTTTCTCCCTTTTTTTGTTGAAGCAAAAAGTGTTGTAGAGACGTTCCTTGTAAGTCTTGTTTTGACGAATGCTAAGTGAATTGGTGACAAATGCAAAGTAAAAAAAATTAGATAACATAATGTGCTCACCACCTTAGTGTATGTCCCTTAGCTTGGGGCACCAAGGAATCAAGATATTGATGCATGCTACAAAACAAAGTTAGTAGACAAGCAAATATATATGCAACATGTAACACCCCAAATGGGTCGAATTGGTTTATGGGTTGGGGGTGGTACTTCATAGATCAATAGCACAAGATATATAAGAACGACCTTTAAAAGTGTCGTTTAAAACCGATACATTAGATTTAGCAAAATGTTTGATACAAAAGCCCAAAGCTTTACTTATTTATTGTTAAATTATACAAAGATTCTAGTTCATAACAAATGCTTCTTCAAAATGTAATGCAACTAAATCTTTAATGCAAATGACTTCTAAATTAACGACCACCAATGTATCCCTTGCACCTTGTGCCTTATTGACATCCATGAGAAAAACTATGCTTTAAAACGTCACAATATGTTGGTGAAGTCATAGGGTTTGTGAATTATATAAATGTAGATAGGTTGCAAGATTTCCCCTGTGATAAATACATTAAAGGTACCATCACAAATGATAAAATTAGTTTCACTAGCGCATGAAACTGAAAACTCGACATAAATGAATTGCAATATAAATTGCCTACATTGCCCATGATGATGTTCTAACCCAAACATCCTAAATTCGACATGGTATACGTTCAGTTGGCTCAGTAGTTTCGACACCAGTGATAGCTAATCACCTGAACGGGGGCGTCACCCCCAAATTAGATCTATTTATAACATTCGCGCTCACCCTCCAAGTGATTTACAGTTCATGATAGTGGGCACATTGGGTTATCGCTACTTAGGCAAACACGTAATCAGTTTAAATATGAAATGTTCACTTGCGTCCAATTATAAAACAAAGCATGTTCTCACCCCAAAACTTATAAATCATTATAAAATGTAAAACGTGTGGCTATGAACTCACCTCGAGTGGATGAGTTTAACAATGTAAATCACAACAGAAAATGCGTCACAATTACGTATAGTCGAATAAATAATTCGATTGTCTTTGTAAAATAATATTTATAAAGTTTAAGACATGTATAAAGATTATATAAATGATTCTAAAATGTTTTGCAAAAATTTATATTAAAAACGAACCAACACTATTCACGTCAGGAAATAGTGCACTAGTATAAAATAATGCGTATCTTTCTCGTTTTAAGCCCGTTTGGGGTGTTTCTTACGTCCATGTTCTCGTATTAAGACGAGGTATCAAAATATCACATTTTCTTATTTTCAAGCTACTGGTGAACAGTACTTTTTACTGTTCATATACTTTTATAAAATTAGTTATAGTAAACTCGTAAACGTCGTATTTTATTCGTTTTAACTCTGTTTTTAGTGATTCTTTCGAGCACGTCTTCGTAATTAAAAGTCCTATCTATTTAATGATGTTTTCAAAATATTCATGTCTGAAATGAACAGTAACTTTTATAAAAATAGTTTTATAAAAGTATTTATTGTCGTAAACTTGCGTAATTAATAACTCCTTCGTTATTGATCCAAAAATTACGATTCTTAATGTTTTGGAATTCTAAAATTACGTACTATTTGAGAAAAATAACCAATCTTATGTATTAGAAGTAGTTTGTAACTTGTTTTTATAAAATTTCTTTTATAACGTGTTTAATTAACGTATAACTTGAAATTAGTGTATCTCCTTCGTTATAAATTGGATTTTCGAGTTTCTTACCTTTTTGGAATCCTCATGAGATGTAGTATTTTATAAAAATATAAAATGGATACCTTAAAATTCGAATTCAAACAGCCCCTTTTGGTTGATTTTTCAAAATGTGTTTAAAAGTTGTTTTTATATCTTTTTAGTTTAACCACTTTATTACAAGTCCTTTATAACCATATATACCATGTATCTTACATAATTAGGGTCCTTAGTCCTTCATTTATCCAAAGTTTGTCCAAGAATCACAAGATCCATGAGTTTACATACCTATTTGTCCATAACTTTATATATGTATACTTTTTAAGTAACTTGTTTATATATACTTTTTATACATAAGTGGGCCCATATTTTTTACTAAAAGAAAATGTTTTATGTATTTATCTTATTTGTGATTGGTGAACAAGTAAATAAGTTCCTAGATGGTGATTAACTACATAGCCATTATATACAATAAAATCATGAATGTAAAGAGATTAAGGCTTTTAGGAAACCTTAATATGATGTATGATGATGAAAAATATGATCTAAACCCTTGTTTAGATGACAAACCCAAGCTTTCAACACTTGAAAACCCTAATTCCAAGCAAAACCTTAATCTTGAACCTTTCTTGTTTAACACTTGTAAACTCTAAACTAACCCTTCTAAACACTTTAGGTTATCTTAGAAATGATATAGGAATGTATGTAAATGTGCTAAATAGTTTTTGTATGGATTATTTGTGTTGTTTGATGTTGGACGTGGCATATAAGGAGAAAAAGGGACGTTTTGTGAAGTTTTTCTAGCTAAGAATGAAGTGTGTGAATGAATACTAGTAATTCATGCCTTATATAACACTTTGACTAGTCCAAGACTTCTATAGGAATTGGTCAAGATTCAAAGGGACCATGGGAGGGATTTAAGGAAGTCTTTGGTCAAGATAGAAGAAAGTCTTGAGGTTTTAAATGGTAAGTGTATGTACATATCAAGTTGGATGTTTTTATGATATTTTTCTTGTTTTTTCCCACCATATCCGGCCATATATAGATATATAGGATGAAATTTTGTAAATTATGAGTATTGGGTATAATTCTGGGTATTTGTTGAAGCGTATAAAACTTTTGGTGGTTCCGGGAATGCCTAAACGTATTTTGATCACGAAACGTAAACACTTTACGTAACCAATAAAAATAAAATGTGCAAAGTTAATAATTATCCTCCAAATAATTACTTAACACTTGCTTGATGTAAACATTTAATTGTTTGATGCCCGTTTACATTGAATGATAATTTTTAGCTTACGCGATTTAACTTAACGATTATGATTTAAAAGCAAACACGTACAATACTAAAAATAAATAGTGAATTTCTTGACATCCTAAATGACCCTAAAACATGGGGTGTTATAGTCTTCCCCGTTAAATGAGCCTTGTCCTCAAGGCTTAAGAAGCGGCACTTGACGCCGGTGCGGTCTTTGTAAAGAGATGTAGATATTTCTTTCGAAATTGATCCTCGTGTTCCTATGTAAACTTAGGACCTCTCTTATAGTTTAATCGAACCTTGACAATTGTAATTTCCGCTTCGTTTAAATTGTTTAACTTCACGATCCATGATTTCTACTGGTTCCTTGACAAAATAAAGCTTGTCATCAATATGAAGTCCATCCAACGGAATGGCTAATGGTTCATTGGCATGGCACTTTTTCAAGTTGGATACATGAAACGTATTATGAACCTTGCTCAACTCTTGAGGAAGATCAAGCTTGTAAGCAACGGCTCCAACCTTTTCCAACACCTTGAATGGTCCGACATAACACTATCCTCAACTTGAAATTCCATTGGCTTAGGCTTTAAATCGGCGTAACTCTTTTGCCTATCACGTGCGGCTTGTATTCTTTGCTTGATATGGACGATCTTCTCGATCTTCTATTGAACTATTTCTGGACCGGTGTGTTAAACTTCTCTAACCTCGGCCCAACACACAAGTGAACGACACTTTCGACCGTAAAGTACTTCAAATGGTGCAGCCTTGATGCTAGCGTGATAGCTATTGTTATATGAAAACTCGACCAATGGCAAAAGATTAACCCAACCCTTTCTAAAGTCGATCACAGAAGCACGCAACATATCCTTGAGAGTTTGAATAGTTCTCTCGCTTTGTTTGTCATTTTATGGATGGTACGCAGTATACATATCCAGACTAGTACCCAACTCCTTCTGAAGTGACCTCCAGAAATTTGATGCGAACCTAGGGTCGCGATCACAAATGATTGAGACATGTATCTATGCCTCGTGACTACCTTATTTAGGTACATTCTTGCTAGTTTCTCTATTGGATTTGTTTCCCTCATTGGTACAAAGATGGCAGACTTAGTAAGTCAGTCAACAATCATCCAAATGGTGTCACAACCTTGTGATGACTTAGGAAGCTTTGTGACAAAATCCATAGTGATATTATCCCACTTCTTTTGAGGTATCTCGGGTTGCACCAACAAACCCAATGGCCGTTGGTGTTCAACCTTGACCTTAGCATATGTCAAACATTTTCTAACATAGGTGGCGATGTCGGCCTTTACATTGGGCCACTAATATAGCTTCTTCATGTCCTGATGCATCTTGTCAAAACCCAGATGGATAGAGTATTTTGACTTGTGGGACTTGTGTATAATCACAATCCTCAAATTACCATATCATGGCAACCAACTCCTGCTATTCAAGCATAGAGTTCCATCTGCATGGGGTTCCAACTTCTCCTTTGGCATATCCTTCCTAATCATACCTCTTACATTTTCGTTCTTGATGTTCTCTGGTTTTCGTGCTTTGGTCTGAGCATTCAGGATTTGTTTAGGAAGATCCAAGCCAATAGTCATAACTAAGGCTCGAACTCTTAATGGTTTAATTCGCTCCTTCCTACTCAAAGCAACAACAACAACATTTGCTTTCCCTCGGGTGATAACGAATCTCACAGCCGTAAACACTAAGCAACTTTAACCAACGACATTGCCTCATGTTTAACTCTTGTTGATTAAGAATGTGTTGTAAACTCTTGTGATCGATGAACACCGTACACCTGGTTCCGTCAAATAGTGCCTCTAAATCTTTAGAGCAAACACTACTGATCCAAGTTCCAAATCATGAGTCGTATATTTTTCCTCATGAATTTCTAATTGGCGTAATGCATAAGAAATTACATTCTCTCTTTGCATTAATACAACACCCAATCCTTTATGCGAAGCATCGCAATAGACTACAAAATCTTTGTTTCCTTCAGGTAAAGCCAGAATTGGCGTACTGCATAACTTCTACTTTAAAAACTGGAAGGCAGCTTACTGCTTGTCTCCCCAATCGAACTTAACTCCTTTTTGAGTAAGTTTGGTCATCGACTTGGCAATCCTCTAAAATCCTTCGATGAATTTTTGGTAATAACCGACAAGATTTAACAATTTACGAATATCCGTCGGTGCCTTAGGAGATTCCCGATCTTTTATGGATTTGATCTTGGCGGGGTCCACGTGAATGCCTTGACTATCAATCATGTGACCGAGGAACTGTACTTTGGAAATCCAAGATTCACACTTAGAAAAAATTTTGTATACAATTCCTCCTTCTTAAGCAATTCTAGAATTGCCTTAAGATGTTCTTCGTGTTCCTTCTTGTTCTTTGAAAAATTAGTATATCGTTAATAAAGACGATCACAAACTTATCCAAGTATGGTTTGCACACCCTGTTCATGAGATCCATAAATATCGCTGGTGCGTTCGTCAAACCAAATGGCATAACTTGGAACTCGTAATGACAATACCGAGTTCTGAATCCTGTTTTTAGAATATCTTCTTCCAGTACTCGAAGCTGGTGATAACCTATAACAACCCAAGAATTTTCATCAAATACAAAACCTATTTTTCTATTATCACAATTGTACGGGGAAATTTTTCGCTTTATTACATTAGTTGTATTGTCAATATCTCAGTATGTCATGTAACTTACATAACTAAAGTAGACGAGCTCACGCAACCTATCTATGGCCATCCTGTCTTCATATATGTCAAGCAAATATCATAAAATGTCAAGTCAATATCTTAATATGCTTATTACAAAGTACATTATTTCTATAATGTACCATTTGCAACATTATATCAAAACAGGCTTTAAACCGTTATTATATACCTCTAAACCCTAATTTCATGAAGGGTTGATATCTAAAGTGAATATACAAGCTACTAAATCATATGTACAAATAATATAACATCTCATTTGAAATATAAACTCCCTCTAAGTCAAGTATAAGTCTTATAAAGCACAATGTACAAATCATGAAGCATGAACTCCAAAATAGCCGTTTTACCTCCGTTTTCATTCTAGTTTCTTCATCACCACTTGTGTACAAGCTACTACACTCAATGTACAATGTGTAAACCCTAATTATTCTATTCATAAGCTTTCATACACATTTTTACACTCAAAACCCTAATTCAAAAGTCAGAAACCCTAACCCGAGCAAAATAGTAAATCATGACCCGTTTCTTGGTTTTTATCCATCATAACCCCAAACCAACACTCAAATAAGTTGTAATAACTTAAATTACAACATTAACAATCATATCCTATCATCATTTCATCATTTCAACAACAATATTCAAGAATTAAACCCAGAAAACCCTAATCTAGTTTTAACCCTAAAACCTAAAACTAGGCCCTAGTTCAGAATCGGATCAGTCTATAAAACATAGGATCTGAGAAATATCAATAGGATCTGGATATTAAGTGAAAACACTAGGTTGTAGCCCTATGTCTTGTGATCATTTTTCCGGTGGAATCAACCCGATTCGACGTCGGATGAATTAGATACAACCGAAATGGCAAAGATACGCAGATTCTGCACACCTGTAGTAAATGGCTATTATCTCTAAATTTTTCTATAGTAACCCTCAAATATGTAAAACTAAACGTTGTAGAGGACTCAAATATCTAACAATGCTCGGTGGTTTGAGCTTCAACGGAATTACGGTTTGTAAATGGCAACCATTTTACCGAGACTGATGTTGGCTGTCCAAAAACAGCCATGTATAAATCAAACCAAACACCCCTAAAACGTCTAGAACCACCTCCACCTTGCATTCTAGCCTTCAATGAACTAGCAGTACTAACTTGTTGTTAGTACTGCTTGATTCAAACAGACCTTAAAGTTTTCAAAAATCATTTTCATTTCAAACTGATTAAAAACAGATTATCAGGTGACAAATTAAAACACTTATAAGCAGACTTTAATCAAGATTAAGCACTTAAATAAGCCAAATCATTCTAACAGTATTAACTTATATCTAACAGTTTTATCAAATGAACTAACAGTACTAACTAAGAAAGTGATACAAACTATTTTTAAACTAACAACTAAGCAAGATAAGCACTAAACATACTGATAAAGCATAAATAAGTAAATATAAGTAACAAATAAGCACTATAAGCAGTTCTGCAGTAAATAAGAACAATAAGAAAAAGAGAGACTTACAATACCCTTGCTCAAAACAGGGTTCAAACATAAAAGAGTTTAACAAGCTCTTGCTTTATAAATACAAGCTAGTTGAGAGTCCATTAAGCCCATCCCAGAATTGCTTATCTTCCATAACGTATTAGTGTGTGGTGTATTTGAGGGTGATTTTTGTAGTTTTCTCCTTAACTACTTAACTTTTATTTTTACTTAATTGGAAAAAGCTTATATAAGCCAGATCCTCATCTAAATTATTATAATTAATTATTATAACATTTTCAAATAATGAGTACATACATATATCTAATTAAGAGCTTTTTGAACACAAAACAACACAATTAAGAAACTTAACACTTGGAATTGTAAATTGATTTAAAACTCAAATTTGCATTAAAACTTGAAAATGTTACAAAGCTGGAAGTAAAAGCTGTAAATGACTTAAAACAAACTGAAAATACGCTAAATTATGTTTTTAAGATTAAAAACTAAAAACTAGATAAAACTAAGATGCCTCAAAGGCTTACAAAAGGCTCTATTTATAGCCGAAGTCTTCTTCTTTGGGGACTTGCAGCTTGTGCTTCTTTTGTGAGAGCAAAAACTAAGTGTGTTTGTTGTGTGAGGCAAGTCTAAAGCAAATCCTAGCCTTCAATTTCTTTTGTGCTTCTTTGGAGACAATCTCAGCCATTGAAGATACTTGGGAAAGGTGAGGGATTGCCAACATGGACTTTATACAGCTGGGGGGAAATAGTAGGGTGGATGAAATGATTTTGGCTAGGGTGTCGAGTGGTTTTGCAGGTGGGAAGTATGGGAAGACATCCAAGTTGTACCTGGGTTTTTGATGGGGCGGGAAAGATGGCTTTATGGGCAAGTAGGCATTTTTGTCCCCTCAAGTTATATAACTTGAATGTAATCTCTGCCTGGTTTGCAACTTTGACCCTTGTCTTGTTATATTAGTAATACAACTTGAGGTTTTGGCAGTTTTAGTCCCTCAAGTTGTATTATCTTCATGTGGCTGACTTTGGCTTCGGATTGACTTTGTTTTTTTCATCCCGTGCTTGGTTTTGTCTTTTGTTCCTTTTCTTGAATATCCGTTCCTGCACAAATCAAATGCAAAACATACAAATACAATATATTTTTGGTACGTTCATAGTCACTTAAGTCCGTTTTTAATGGAAAATGGTATGTGTAATTAAGCACATACCAATATGCTACATCAAGGTGAAGGTTTTTACTACTACTACTACTAGCCTTTGTTACTACTGCTAGTGTAAGTTTCTACTGCTCAAGTTCATTTTTCTTATGATGTGTAATGGAGGGCAATTTGGGTCATTGGAATACTTAGATTAGAAGTGTAATATTGCTTCTTAGTTGTGAATATCAAAGCTGCATACTTTAGTCCCCTATTTGATGATGATAAAAAGGGGAAGAAGATTTGATGTTTTGCAACTTATAGATCCTTAGTAGCTTAATGGGAAGTTTTCATTCGTATATTAACTTTAGGGGAAGTTTGTGCTTATTTGGTTTTGTCATTATCAACCAGGGGAAGATTGTTGGGAATTATATTTGAGTTGATAAGACAAAACACGAATGAAACAAGATGGAAACAAAAGGACCAAAGTCGTCATTGTGGAATTATACAAGATGTAGAAGAAAATAAAATTTTGGTCAAAAAGAGATAAAGATGAAGAGATAAAGATGAATATTTAATTGATTTACTCATTAATATCTTTTAATAGTTTCCATGTAAAGCCTTGACTCCTTATGCTATAAAAGGAGGTCCAGGCATATTGTTTTAAGCATCCAGAAAAGTGTGTGTTCTCAATGAGAGTCGACTAAAAGAAAACGTGTGTGTGTACACGTTTAGTTAGTTAGTAGATGTGTTATAGACGTCTATGTATTAGTTAGTTTAGCCCTAAGGATCATTTGATCTTGGGAATGTAGTGAATGAAGAAAAACCTTGAAGTAACTCTAATTTATGTGTTATTATTCCGCTGTGCAAGTTTATTAATCATTGTTACTATATCCTAGTTGAGTCTTAATAACGATCTACGAGGTCATAACGGACTCCACAATTGGTATCAGAGCCTCGTGGCTCTCGATCTAGGATCTACAAGGTGTATTGATGTCGAATCTAAGAAGGAAGAGTGGTCATGTTCTATGTTTTTGGTGTTTGGTTCAATTCGTTGCAATTAGGGTATCCACAAATCCTAATTTAATAAAAATAGGAATGGTGATCATTAATGTTTCTACTAGCTTTAGTGAGTCAATTGTTTGATTGATGATGAACCCTAGTAAGGATGCATAACACACGACATCAAGATGATAGATGCAAAGACAAGGATTAGTGACAGTTTAGCAACTGAAAAAGTGTCGCTAAAAAGGTGTCGTCTTGATACTTAAAAAAAGGTATCCTTATTTGTTTTGTACCGCTCGTTGGTGGTTACTACTGACACAAGACACAGTACTGATGGTGATCGTAAATATTGGTGCTTTACTGACGCTAAAAAGTGTCTCAAAATGTATGGGAGGAAGGAGCACTTTATACTGCCAAAGGGAAGAATTAGTACTGCTGGGTATAAAGTTAGTACTGCCAGCTTTATACTTAGTAATGCTTATGAGTACTTAGTACTGTTCTTCATACATTAGTACTGTCAGTTGTATGTTTATACTGCCAATGGCAGTTAATACTGCTAGCCTTATCTTTGAAGGTTAGTGTTGTTGCTTATGTAAGTTAGTACTGTCAGGAGACGTTAATACTGCCAATTTATACTTAGTGCTGCTAGTATGATTAATACTGCTAGTATATTTTTTAATGCTGCCAGTATTAAGTTTCTGCTGCTGGGGTAAATTTTAGCAGTTACTACTGTTGAACTTAAACCAAGGTTTGTGATGCTCGTATGTTTAATACTGCCAATAGAAGAAGTTTTCTACTGTTGGTTACTACTGCTTGGTTTTAGGGGAAGCTAATAGGTTATGATTTTAAATGTTCTTAAACGTTTAAAAGGCTCGTTTTTAGATTAATTGTTTAATTGGTTACGAAGAGGATTATTTATCATCTATTTCAAGTTGAAGTGGAGTTTCACAGGTTTGTGTTCTTATCATATCTCAAATGGCTTACAACATTTGGAGGTAACTTGTTCGTGCTTAGAAACGATGTGACAAAGACTTGACAAATCTAGCAAAGGTGTGTGACTTTTCTTATGGTGCCCAATGCTCACATTTGCTATCACTTTGGTCTGGTGTCTCATAGAAGGTGAGGATAATTGTCAAGAGATTGCGGTCTCCTTATACATTGTTTGGGTATACGTTCAACGTCATGTAGATAGTACAAGATATAAGACACAAGTTTAGGTTATTCTACTTCAGCATCAAGTTCGTAATACTTAGTTTTCTTCATCAGTGATCATTACATAGAGCCTACAGAATTGAAGATTCAAGAAATGGTTAACATATGAGTTTTAGGGGAAGCTTAATGTTAAAATGTTTAACCATTTCTATACTACATCGAGGTGAAGGTTTTTACTACTACTAGCCTTTGTTACTACTGCTAGTGTAAGTTTCTACTGCTCAAGTTCATTTTTCTTAAGGTGCGTAATGGAGGGCAATTTGGGTCATTGGAATACTTGGATTAGAAGTGTAATAATGGTTTGTGGTTGTGAAGATCAAAGTTGCATATTTTAGTCTCCTATTTGATATTTACAAAAAGGGGAAGAAGATTTGATGATTTGCAACTTATAGATCATTGGTAGCTGAAGGGGAAGTTTTCATTCGTATATTAACTTCAGGGGAAGTTCGTGCTTATTTGGTTTTGTCATTATCAACTAGGAGAAGATTGTTGGGAATTATATTTGAGTTGATAAGACAAAACACGAATGAAACAAGATGGAAACAAAAGGAACAAAGTCATCACTGTGGGATTCTACAAGATGTAGAAGAAAATAAAGATTTGGTCAAAAAGAGATAAAGATGAAAAGATAAAGATGAATAATTAATTAATTGTCTCATTAATATCTTTTATTAGTTTCCATGTAAGCCTTGACTCCGTATGCTATAAAAGGAGGTCTAGGCATATTGTTTTAATCATCTAGAAAAGTGTGTGTTCATCATATAAGAGTCGACTAGATACAAAAGTGTATCTGTACACGTTTGTATAATTAGTGTAGATGTCTAGAGTTTAGCCTCAAGGATCTTTGATCCCTGTTACAAGTTAGAGTAACCGATCTATTCTGATCAAATAGTATTTGGGGCTGTATTGATTAATAAAGAAAAGCCTTGAAGTAACTTTGATTTGTGTTTATTATTTCCGATGTGCAATTTATATCATTGTTACTATATTATCCTAGATGAGGTCTAAACAACCTAGAGCTTAAACGATCAAAGAACCTATCACGTGTTGTTGGTTTCCACAATTTCATCTTCCCCTAGTTGATAATGACAAAACCAAATGTTAGAAACACAATTTCGCAGTCTAACAAGAGAAGCTCGGTCTTGAAGAAATCTAGCGTTTCATAGCTCGTTGGTCGGTTAATTAATTAATGATTAATGTAATTGGGCTGTCAAAGAAAAAGCCCGGAAAGCCCAACATAAGCCTAGAATGGGCAGAACCTTGTTAGTATAAATACGCCTAGTTTAGTCAAAATTAAGTTAGACATTATAGTTAGTAAATATTATTATTAGGGTTTCTAGCCACCAAAAGGTTTTCTTTCAATCATCAATAAAAGTCTTTATTTTCCTGCATCTTGATTCTACACATCATTGTTAAGGTTTTTATGAATGATCATGGAACCTACAATTGGTATCAAGAGCCTACAAGATTGATGGATAGATGGTTTGTGTTTTTTTTCTTTTAATTGTCGAAAATAAAAAAAAGGGGTTTCGGAATTTTTTTTTGATAATTTTTTAAAAACAAGGGGATTCGAAAAGAAATTTTTTTTGTTTTCATTGCGTATTTGTTTTGATTCTTGATTCATAGATGGTTTATGTTTAATCTAATATCAATCAAACCATCTCGTTAGCAATCAAGATTTAGAGATTTTTTTTCTTGTTTGAGGTTCGAATATTAAAAAAAAGAAGGGAAAAACAAGCGTCTTGATCGAATTCGTGGTCTTGGATCGTGTAATCATTACTTGTTCGAGCTAATCATATCTTTTGTAGAGATTTCTTGGAGATTTACAGGTTGTTCGTGGTGTTTTCTAGCAAGAAAAAGGTCCTTGGATTCGTGTTTTGTGTCAACCGAACGAGCAACAGGATTTGACAATCGATCGGGTGAACTTTCTTGGGTGAGCCGAACAAGCTTCAAAGAGAAACAACCGAACGAGTTCAAGCATTAGCAACCGAACTAGCCATTCTCTAGTGGGAACCGATCTAGCATTATCTAGTGGGGATCGAACGAGTTCAAGCATTAGCAACCGAACTAGCCATTCTCTAGTGGGAACCAATCTAGCATTATCTAGTGGGGATCGAACGAGTTCAAGCATTAGCAACCGAACTAGCCATTCTCTAGTGGGAACCGATCTAGCATTATCTAGTGGGGATCGAACGAGTTCAAGTCTTCAAGCACCGAACGAGTTTATTCTTAGAGAACCGAACTAGTGGCATTCAAGGTTGGACCGATCGAGTGGAAATCAAGGAGGATCGAACCAGTGAAATACCTTGAAGACCGAACTAGTTAAATCTAGTGTGGACCGAACTAGTGGCATTCAAGGTTGGACCGATCGAGTGGAAAACAAGGAGGATCAAACCAGGGAAATACCTTGAAGACCGAACTAGTTAAATCTAGTATGGACCGAACGAGCTCGATATCTCAAGGACCGATCGAGTGAGAACCACTGGGAACCGAACGAGTGTTTACTTTGAACAACCGAACGAGCAAACACCAAGGACAATCGAACCAGTGACTTCCTTCATCAACCGAACAAGAGGATCGAACACGACAACCGAACAAGCAAATCCCTTGGTGAACCGAACTAGTGAACTTTCAAGTTTGGACCGAACCAGTTTAGACTTCAAGGACCGAACTAGCAAAAATCTTTGAGGACCGAACGAGCAAAGTATTTTGGAACCGAACTAGTTATTCTTTGAGTAAACCAAACTAAATAATCAAACAACAACAAAAACATAAACACAAATCAAACAAATCAACAATCACTTGCGATCCGTTCATTCATACTTAAATTAAAATGGGATCTAATGAAGAAACAAATGCAGCAGGTACCGATACTCGTCCACCTATGTTGGTTGA
>BQNB010011695.1:0-35616 GCA_026074375.1 Tanacetum coccineum | reverse complement strand
TGTTTCGTTATGTTTGCTTTAACAATATTACATATATCTTTATATATGTTTTAGTAAATCAAGGATTACACTAACATGGGGGGGGGGGAGGGGATTTGTTGGTGATTTTAGTGTCATCGACGGCCATTTAGGTAATGATGATTTACTAGAGACCGATGAGATTTCATATTCGGCTGGGATACGAGTTAGGGAAGTGTGGAGTACACACTCGTTGAGCTAATATGAACTCGACCATGACAGAAAACGGGGGTCGAGGGGGGCCGCCCCTCGTTGGGGTCTGGGGGCAACTACCTGACCCAAACGGTATATCTAGTGCTCCAAATGGTTTTACCTTTATTTCCCGCCAAAACCCAACCAACATAACTGTTGGGGAACAATTATACAACTGTTGGATATCAACCAACAGAAACTGCCCGTAACTGTCTATTTTTCCTGTTATATGTTCACAGGAACATTTGGTCTCAATACAGAACGAAAAACATATACAATTTCCTTCATTGTTCTTGATTTGTGATTCTTGTGCCTAGAACACAAATTGTCTTTCTCTTTGTATTATCCCGATTGAGATTTCGTGCAACCCAGGCATCTTGTAGGGTCGAAATACTTAATACGGAAAGTGAACTCAACACGATATAACAGAGATATCCAGGATCATCACACACACACCCCAATTTCTAACAAACGTATTAAGTATTTGGTTGTGATCATGGCTGGAAATACGGTGAAGGATATGACAACGAATTTTGGGAAACTTGATAAGTTTGAGGGGCATGACTTTAGACGATGGCAAAAGAAGATGCATTTCTTGTTGACTACGTTGAAGGTGGTTTATGTGTTGACAACACCGATGCCGGAATTGGTGGAAGATGCAACAGTGGAAGCGATAAGGATAAGGGCTAAGTGGGAGAATGATGACTACATATGCAGGGGTCACATCTTGAATGGTATGTCGGATTCTCTTTTTGATGTTTATACGAATGTTGAATCGGCTAAGGAGTTGTGGGATTCACTTGAATCCAAGTACATGGCAGAGGATTCTTCTAGTAAGAAATTCCTTGTAAGTAATTTTAATAATTACAAAATGGTCGATTCTAGACCGGTCATGGAACAATACAATGAACTCCTTAGGATCCTTGGACAATACACACAACATGGCTTGAAAATGGATGAATCCATTTCTGTTTCGAGTATAATTGATAAGTTGCCTCCTTCCTGGAAGGATTTTAAACATACTTTGAAACATGGTAAAGATGATTTGTCTTTGGTCCAACTTGGTAGTCACTTGCGCATAGAGGAATCTCTAAGGGCGCAGGACAGTGACAAGGGCAAGGGTAAAGAAGTTGGTGGACCCTCTGTTAACATGACAGAAGAGGGTAAGAACAAACACAACAAACAAAACAAAGGTAAAAAGCGGTCCAATGAGAACAACAGTGGTTCTAGTTCCAACAAGAAACCAAAGTTGGAATGTTGGAAATGTGGCAAGACATGTCACTTTAAGAGGGATTGCCGAAGTGGTAAAAAGAACAACGCAAATGCTGGTGGTTCGGGAAAGGGGTCTAAGGACCATTCCCAAGACCAAGGTCAGAATTTAGTGAATGTTTGGAACAGTTTTGTTAAATATTCTGTTTCACTAATTTCTGAGGCATTTTATGTGCAGGTTGATGCAATTGCGTGGTGGATAGATTCTGGTGCTACAACTCATGTTTGTAAAGATCGTTGTTGGTTTAAGACATTCGAACCAGTGGAAGACGGATCTGTACTTTACATGGGTGATGAACATTTCGCTCCTGTTCATGGCAAAGGAAGCGTAGCATTAGAATTTAGTTCTGGAAAAACTGTTACTTTGTTTAATGTGTTGTATGTACCTAAACTTCGTAAGAACTTAGTTTCTGGTCCTGTGTTGAATAAGTGTGGATACAAACAGGTTTATGAATCCGATAAGTATATCTTATCGAAGTGTGGTGTATTTGTAGGATTTGGTTATTATAACAATGGTATGTTTATGTTGAACTTGAATAAAGTTCCGGATGATTCGGATTATGTATATATGTCTTCTTCCTCTACTGTTGTTAATTCCTCATTATGGCATGCTCGTTTAGGACATGTGCACTTTAAAAGAATGCTTGAAATGTCTAAAGATGATTTAATTCTTGCTATTGATGAAAATCTGAAAAAATGTACTACTTGTATGTTAACTAAAATCACTAGGCAACCATTTAAAAGTATAACAAGGAAATCTGTGATACTTGAGTTAATACATAGTGATTTGTGTGATTTTCATGCTACACCATCTTTGGGCAATAAAAAGTATGTCATAACTTTTATAGATGATGCCTCTAGGTTTTGCTATGTTTACTTGCTACATGCAAAAGATGAAGCCCTTGATAAATTTAGAATTTATAAAACAGAAGTTGAATTGCAACAAAATGACTTAGTTAAAACCTTACGCACAGATAGAGGATGTGAATATTATGATCCTGTATTTTTCCAATCTGTAGGAATCATTCATGAAACTACAGCTCCTTATACACCATAGCAAAATGGTGTGGCTGAAAGGAAAAAATAAAGCTCTTAAGGAAATGGTTAACTCCATGTTATCTTACTCAGGTTTGAGTGAGAGGTTCTGGGGATAAGCCATGTTAACGGCTTGCTATTTGTTAAATAAGGTTCCTAATAAAAGGAACAAGACTACCCCGTATGAACTTTGGTATAAGAAACGACCCAACTTGTCATATTTACGAGTTTGGGATTGTAGGGTCGTAGTAAGGCTTCCGGACCCGAAAAGGAAAACATGAGCATTCCAAGGCATATAGATTTTATGTTATTAAACCTAATGACTGTGTTTCTATAAACTCAATTATAGAATCAAGAGATGCAATATTTGATGAGAACCGTTTCTCTTCAATACCTAGACCAAAGGACATTATACCAAATTTGGAAGAATCTCAAAGGGATGATCATTCTGATGATGTACCAAGTGAGACTCCTGAACCCCGTAGAGGTAAAAGAGCTAGAAAAGCTAAATCATATGGTTCTGATTTTCAGCTATATTTAGTTGAGGGATCGAGAGATCAAGTTGGATCACAATACTCATATTGTTATAGTATTGAGGAAGATCCTAGAACCTATAATGAAGCTATGCAATCTCGTGATGCTGCTTTCTGGAAAGAAGCAATTGACGATGAGATTGGTTCTATTATGGAAAATAATACATGGGTTCTATCTGATTTACCCCCTGGTTGCAAACCTTTAGGTTGCAAATGGATCTTCAAAAGGAAGATGAAAGTCGATGGGACAATTGACAAGTTTAAAGCTCGATTGGTAATCCAAGGCTTTAGACAAAAGGAAGGGATCGATTACTTCGATACCTATGCACCAGTTGCTCGTATCACTACTATTAGATTGTTGTTAGCTTTAGCTGCTATACACAATCTAGTGATCCATCAAATGGATGTCAAAACAACATTTTTAAATGGTGATTTGGATGAAGAAGTGTATATGAAGCAACCGGAAAGATTTGTTATGCCGGGCAATGAGCATAATGTGTGTAAGTTGGTCAAGTCATTGTATGGGCTGAAATAAGCACCTAAACAGTGGCATCAAAAGTTTGATGAGGTTGTGTTGTCAAGTGGTTTTCTTTTAAACCAATCTGACAAGTGTGTATATAGCAAATTTGATAGCTCCGGTAAATGTGTCATAATTTGTCTATATGTTGATGACATGTTGGTTTTTGGAACTGACCAAAATGAAGTTGATAAACTAAGAAATTTTTGTCATCGAAGTTCTCAATGAAAGATATGGGAGAAGCAGACGTTATTCTTGGTATAAAGATTAAACGTGAAAATAATGTGATTGTAATTACACAATCTCACTACATTGAGAAAATACTCAAGAAATTTAATCGTGAAGATTGTTCTCCGGTGGGTACTCCCATGGATCTGGTAGAAAATCTTAAGCCTAATACAGGTAAACTTGTGGATCAACTTGAATACTCAAGAGCCATTGGTTGCTTGATGTATGCTATGACAAGTACTAGACCGGATATTGCATATGCTGTTGGTAGATTGAGTAGGTTTACTAGTAATCCTAGTAGACAGCATTGGAAAGCAATAACAAGAGTGTTTAAGTACTTGAGAGGTACTATGAATTATGGTTTATCATATATGGGATATCCTTCGGTGTTAGAAGGTTATTCAGATGCTAGCTGGATAAATCATGTTGAAGATTCATCTTCTACGAGTGGATGGGTGTTCCTGCTTGGGGGAGGTGCCATTTCATGGGCTTCCAAGAAGCAAACATGCATCACTGGTTCTACTATGGAATCTGAGTTTGTAGCATTGGCTGCTGCTGGTAAAGAAGCAGAATGGCTAAGAAACTTGATACATGAGATTCCAATATGGCCGAAACCAATAGCACCAATATCTATCCGATGTGATAGTGCTCCCACAATGGCTAGGGCATATAGTCAAATATATAATGGGAAGTCTAGACACTTAGGTGTTAGACATAGTATGGTTAGAGAACTAATCAGGAATGGTGTGATTTCTATTGAGTTTGTTCGGACGCAACATAATTTGGCTGACCACTTGACGAAGGGTCTCGCTAGGGACTTAGTGAATAAGTCAGTGATAGGGATGGGATTAAAGTCCATATAAATCTACTACCTATGAGATACCCAATTCCCTTCTAATACAACGTTAGAAGCTGAATTCAATGTGGAAAGCTCATAGCTAGTGATTGGAACACAAATATTTATCTTCCCGAGGTATGTGTTCAGACCTGCAAGTGATGGTTAGGTTGAAGTTTACCTTCTTAATGGTTCTTTTGAAAAATTGCAAATGCAGGTGCAAAAACTAAAAGGACCACCTATGTGAACATGAAGTTTTACCGCTTCAAGAAGCGTAGACTTAGCTTCCTATATGTTCATTAATGGATTGGGACACATGGCTTGTAAAGTGTCAGCTAAACGAACTTTAGAGTGTTGTAGAAACGAATGTGTATAGTATCTTCAGGTATTCATATGGATTGACGGGTTTAATCGTTACAACATCCCGATTTTCGAATATTTGAAATGTGTATTATACTAAGATGAAAATTCAATCGCAAGACATTTTTATTTATGCATTTGTTTGTTTTAGCATAATTGCATATATCTTTATATATGTTTTAGTAAATCAAGGATTACACTAAAATTGGGGGGGGGGGGGGGATTTGTTGGTGATTTTAGTGTCATCGACGGCCATTTAGGTAATGATGATTTACTAGAGACCGATGAGATTTTCGGATCGGATACGAGTTAGGAAAGTGTGGAGTACACACTCGTTGAGCTAATATGAACTCGACCATGATAGAAAAGCGGGGGTCAAGGGGGGCCGCCCCTCGTTGGGGTCCGGGGGCAACGACCCGACCCAAACGGTATATCTAGTGCTCCAAACGGTTTTACCTTTATTTCCCGCCAAAACCCAACCAACATAACTGTTGGGGAAAAGTTATACAACTGTTGGATATCAACCAACAGAAACTGCCCGTAACTTTTTCCTGTTAGATCTTTACATGAACATTTGGTCTCAATACAAAACGAAAAACATATCCAATTTCCTTCATTGTTCTTGATTTGTGATTCTTGTGTCTAGAACACAAATTGTGTTTCTCTTTGTATTATCCCGATTGAGATTTCGTACAACCCAGGCATCTTGTAGGGTTGAAATACTTAATACGGAAAGTGAATTCAACACGATACTACACACCCCAATTTCTAACAGATTATTATATAGATACTGTCGAAATCAATGCTCCTTATATATTGACACTAACAGTAGAAGGAAAGATGTATTTGGAGGAGTTTTTGTTGAAAAATGTGTCTTCTTTAGTTAAAGCTCACTTGAATTACAGGGTAAGCAACCATTTTTCAGAAGTTCTTCGACGAGATCCACATGAAATAGAAGAAGAATTGCTTCGAGGACTTTTATCAAGCCTTGGCCATGTCAACGAGATTGCACTTGGGACTTTATGTGATTGTTTAGAGGTAACATCAAACAATGTCTTTTCTCTTTTCTTTCCACTTCCGTTTATAGTCATTGCGCTGCTTTACTAATGTTCTCTTTCCATTGACAGGCTCGCTCTTGTTTGGAAGCTAAAGGTTTCCAGTTTCGTAAAGGTTCAGATCGACGTGGTATTTGGCCCAACGGCTACCGGAGTTTTTCCATTAATTCAGAAGTGATGAATCTGTAGTTTAGCGAGAGGAAGTGTGTAGCAGATGTACATCAGCTTGCTGTATTATATTGTTTAACTACGTACCTTTTGTAGTGTGAATGTAGATGAGCATGTAATATCTCGCATTACAATTGTTAAATTAATTCCCATTATAATTGCTCTCTTTAGATATCGTGTTGTTTGTGTTTGCTGAATTGATCAGTAGCAGAATGCTCACACATAAACGGATTCTTTGCATCTGCAATTTTCTGGCCTCTGCAACAATACGTACGTATGGACTTTTGTATAGGTAGATAAAATCATGCAACCCGCCATGACTATTTTACGTGTACCTAAACATGACCACTTTCAACACGAACCCGGCCTTTTGGCCCCATTAAAGAGATGAAATAATCAACTAAGTTACACGCCCAACTGCCATAAAAGGAGCAGTGATCAAAACTTGGGTACAACAAAACTAGCTTAAACAGATTGGTACACTTCAATAAATGAATTAAATTGATCCCGAACGACATCAAGGTCCGTTCATGTGCACCCTTTCCTTAGTTAAACCTTTTCTTTAGTAAAAACGGACGTTAAGACCTTTTACTTCCTGTCGACGTGCTTTCAAAAAGTCAAACAAAAAAGGATCTCAACTAAGCTCATTAGCTTACATAGCAGCGATCGGGGTCCTTGGAGTGATAGGGGTCCTTGGACTAGGGAGTCCCATATATGAGATCCTAGGAGAGAGCCTGAGGTTTGGACTGGGCCTTGGTGACGGGATTGGCCCGAAGTTCCCTGGAAATAAACGGGGAGATAGTTTAACTTGTTCAAGGGCTTGGAATTGTAGCTCGGATGGGTAATCACGGACAATGCCAATACGTGGCCCGGTTCCTGAACTCCATTTGCCAGAAATACGGTCAGCTTCTTGGATACGGGCTGAAATGGGTGTGGTTGCACGTTCTGCATTAGTAGGCGAACGTAAAATGTCTTGTGGTCTAGTACGAGGAATGACTAATGGTTTGGGCTTTGTTTCGGGTTGGGTGACCTTGAATGAAAAGCCCACATCGTCGTCGTCAACTGAGCATCTCTGCATTAGATATATTACTAGTGATTAGAAAACTGAAATGGTACAATACAGCAATGTGTCACTAGCGTAAAATGCTAAAGGTACCTTAACGTTAGTGAGATCGACGTGGTTTTCTTCTAAGAAGCAAATGAAGTCTCTAAAGTTTTCTTCTGTTGGTAAGTAGTGACCGCTATAAGGCCAAATAGCCTGAAAAACAAACGAAATTAGTTAAAAATCGAAACTATACACGTTGGAACTTAAGCTTTAAATGTGTATGCATTAACGGCATTTACCTCAAGAATGCCGCCATGGGCTACCAATCTTCCAGCAGCAGTAGTGGCACCCCCGGATAGAAAACTTGAATGTTGAAACAAGCCTTTCTTTTTTTGCCCTACATATAAGTTATTGGATGTGCTAAGAACAAATATCCATTTAGAACCCTCAGCGGTTTCTAAAAACAACCCGCTTTGTCTATAAATTAGCTTCCCGTTTTCAACTATCACTTCGTATGACTCCCTTTCGTTCTGTTTAATAAAAGAATGGTTTAGTAACATTTTATCGACAACAAATGAGAGTACTTTCTAATGAAGAAAATAAGTGAACAAGACGCTTACGGGGCCTAAGTATTTGATGCACTGTTGTTGTAGACGGATCCTCGAGCATTTTTCAAGGTTTATTTCTTTACCGTCTCCAACATCCAACCTTCGTGTTATGAAAAAATAGAACACCATTAGGATCTTAAAATTTAAAACTTAAAACATATCGATATTTGTCAAATAGATGTTAAAAATTTTACTATATGAAACTTACCAATAGAAGAAAGGTTGACTGCTTTCACTTTTGAACCATATATCATAGTAAAGGTGCAAGTTATGGCCATAGCGATGGCGTGGGTCGATCTGCAAGCGGCCAATGAGGGATTATGAGTTAGAGGTATTTCAGAAAACCATTAAAATTGCATCTCAAAGCCAATGTTGATGATAGGATGTGAGGCAACTACTCACAGCTTCAAGCCAATGTTGCAAGGCCAACTTTTGAGCTTTTTCATTCTTGGATAGACCCTTTCCCACTTTAGCAGCTCTAGTCCGAGCCCTGGCCCAACGCGACATTGCAGTTTCTGGTTTTTCATCATTGAAAAACGACACCGAACTCCGATCCAAGGCTGCAAAGTCCAAAGCCTTCCACCTACAACACATTCACCCAGTTCAGAACACCAATCTAATAAATGAGTCAAACTTTGACTTTTTAAAACAAAAAGTCAAACTTTGACTAGTTTTATTAGTTACCCATAATGGTTTATTTGGTAACTTAAACTAACCATAGCTCCTCAACAACCACAGCACAATCAGCTAGATTTCTTCGTGTTCGATAACTTTTGTATATTTTCTGAACCGTAGTAGCAGCAGCATTGAGTTCACTAACGGGTCGAGGTGAAAAGAAGACAGTTGACCCAGGAGAAGTCAAACCTTCTTTTATAAAGTTCCGATTTTTGGGTGTTGGCAACTTGATATCCTGAACTAGATTCTTGAAAGAAAGGGTGGTTTCAAGCATAATCTTTAAGGGCTCACAGTTCTTCAAGTTAATAGAATTTCTTCTCGTTTGACCAACACGCGAGTCTTGGGCTTCTTTCGATACTATTTCTGATTCGAAGTTCTTCAAGTTACTGTTTTTTGATCCGATATTAAGCTCATAAGGCAAGATTAGATAACTATGGTCCAAGATTTCCTCCCAAGCTGATGATAACAGTGATAAGGACAAACCCATAAGAGACGTAAAATTTCTGCACAAAAAGATTTAAAACATTGAATAAGCATTAGGCTATTATTGGATTAGTATTTAACAACATAAAGATGTCAAGTGCATATGCCAAAGTGATTGAAATTTTCACATAAGCACAAAACTTTCTAGTCTACAATATGTAATAGACTAATAATAGGCGTAAACCTTATCGATAATTACACATGGATTCAAACCCCACAAGAGAAAAACTCGCAGAAAGACATAAAATACACAATGTTCTTTGAAATCAGTTGAAATAAGAACACCATGTTTGAACCCTGCCAGAGGATAAAACAGGACACAAAAACATACATTGTTCAAATTCAACTAGATGAAGAACATCTATGTAAACACATAATGTTCTTCATAATGGGTTGAAATATGACAAAACTAATGATCTTCATAATGGGTTGAAATATGGTTAATCATTTCTAATCACACCAAGAAGGAAAGTTAGCTTATGAAACATAAGCCCAAAACCAAATAAGTCATAAGCTAACCTATATACACATGGACATATGTATGCTTACAAATAGGAACAACATGGTACCAGATTCTTAGAATCTAACATCATAGATACCCAGTACATGATTAATCATTATTAACAAGACCCAAAAAGGAAATTTAGAGACATGAACAAAAACATTGAAACACATATAATAAGCACATGGTGTTCTTCATAATGAGCATAATATCCTTAAAGTTGACCAGAAACAAAACATGCACCAGAATCATAAAGTGACTAACTTTAAGGAAACCCAATACATGATTAACTATTTCAAATCAAACCCAACTAGGAAAATCAGAAATATAAACAAAAACATTGAAAACACATAAGAACACATGCATGGTTTTCTACATAATGAGCTTAAACTTAACATATTTTTTTACCCAATACATATTTCATCATTGTAAACCAAACCCAGAAACAAAAATAAAAAATCTTGAAAAAAATCACTCACACCTTCAACTTTCTTGATTTCTGGTCTAAAATTTGATTATTTTCCAACACTAGAAAACACATAAGAACACATGCATGGTTTTCTACATAATCAGCTAAAACTTAAAACATCCTAAAACTTGTCCATTTTTTTACCAAATTCAACCCAATACATATTTAATCATTTTAAACCAAACCCAGAAACAAAAATAAAAAATCTTGAAAAAAATCACTCACCTTCAACTTTCTTGATTTCTGGTCTAAAATTTGATTATTTTCCGACACTAGAAAACACATAACAACACATGCATGGTTTTCTACATAATGAGCTACAACTTAAAACATCCTTAAACTTATCCATTTTTTTTACCAAATTCAACCCAATACATTTTTTAACATTTTAGACCAAACCCAGAAACAAAAATCAAAAATCTTGAAAAAGAATCACTCACCTTCAACTTTCTTGATTTCTGGTCTAAATTTCAATATTTCAATAGTTAATGTTGGTTGAAAAAACAATGATTATGACCAAACTCCATTTGTTCACCTATATATAATAAAGGGTGGTAAATTGTTGATGTCAAAGTCTAAACAAAGGCTTTTTAATATTGTAACACGTAGTACAATCTAAGGAAAATAATTTATTTGTGCTTGACTAGGGGACAAAAAGAATAATATAATGTTTTCAAAACTAAAGGTTTGATTTTGATATCTGAGATATTATGTGAAACCCATTTGCACGTTTTTGAACATTCAACGCATGAGAATGTGGAATACGCTATAGAGTTTTATATATTGCCAAAAGGTTATTTCCACTTTTAGTAACATCTTTTTTTTATAGAAAAATAAGTAAAAAAATTAGCAAATTGATATAATACGAGGTTTGTCACCCGCGCGCTGCCGCGGAGCGCGCGGGACTATTTTTGCAGCGGACCGATAACGCCAAGTACTATTTTTCAGCGATTGGGACTCGCCTTGCAACGAACCAATAACCCTAAAGACTACTTCCGTAAACATTTTAAAATATATATTAAACTTCAACATTTTTTTATAAATCCGTACGCATGTCAGAACCATTGCAATATTGGGCTCGTTTTGTTCGCAATTCGAAGATCTTTTAGCGAATTTTTTTCCCCGAATGAATCGATAGATATGCGCTCCGTAATTGACGAATAAAGTTTATTTTATTGAAAAGTCGTAAGTAGGTGAAAGTTGAGGGTGCGTTTTGAAAATTGAGTTTTAAAAAATATGAAAGAAAAACGTAAATGGGTTAAAGTTCAGGGTGCGTTTTGGAAATTCGGTTTTTTAAATATATATATTAAACTTCAACATTTTTTTATAAAATCGTACGCATGTCAGAAGCGGTGCAATATTGGGCTCGTTTTGTTCGTAATTCGACGATCTTTTCAATGATATTTTTTTCCCGAATGAATCGATAGATATGCGTTTTATATTTGACGAATAAAGTTTGTTATATAAAAGAGTCGTAAATAGGTTAAAGTTCAATGTGCGTTTTGGGAATATAAATATATATATCTATAATATATAGATATATATATAGTATAATATAGATATTATATATATATATATAAATTAAAAGTGATGTATTATATTGAGAACCCGTTTTATTGACAGAACTCTACAGAACTATTTTAAGTCAATCTGAACCATTAGATGAGTTAATTAAAGTAAATAAAACTTCCAAAATAGCAAATACAATAAAAGAAGGAAAGTCTTTTTTTAATTAAATAAAAAGTTAAAAAGGGTATCATTGGTAATACACTTCACATATTTATCCTAAAAAAAACTGGAAAATAATTAAGGGATACCATAATTATTTTTTCTTAAAAACCGTTTATATATCACAGAAATATCTGCACCTCCTTTAACCTAAAACTATGTCGCCTCCTCCTCAAAACCACATATCAAGATCTGCTTAATTGTGGCACAAATCCACCATAACCGAAACACCAAGAACCTGTCACAAATCCACAAGAAACGAACCACAAGCCCGTCGAATCAAACAGAACCGATACCTGGCACCATCATCAATCATCGGTTTGTGCTATTTCTTTTTCACTCGAATCAATCTGGAACAATCTCGTTTTGGGGTTTATTAATCCGATCTGATGAAAAAAAATTGGAAAAAGTATTCTTGAATTGGATCTGATTCATCTTTTCAATTGTTAGGATGGTTATGAGACTTACCTTTTATATTAATTGTTTTTTGGAAGATATGAGAATTGGTTAACGTTGTTCTTTCATAAAAGGTTAACACTAAATTTATTAATTAAATATTTGATTGTGTAGCATAGATATATTCAACATCCTGTTTTATAATTTTAACAACGGACCTAATCTTTTGTTTTTGATGGATTGCGTCGTGTAAGGTTAAGAACTACTTTTGTGAAAGACATCTAACTGGAGAATTCGAGGAAGAAATACAAATGTGAGTATACATGAAATCTCATTATGTTTTTTCCATTTCATGTCATAATAATTAAGTTGTGCTATCTGAACTTGGATAATTGATGATGGTTATAATTTTTTTTAGCAACCATTGGTGTTGAGGTTCACCCCCTGGACTTCTTTACTAATTGTGGAAAGATCCGGTTTTAACGGCAGGGACACAGCTGTTCCCAATAGAAATTTGGTGATCTTACGTGATGATAGTTATATCTTTTCTTTAGTTCGAGCTTCTTGTTAGTATTTACTGATATTTGCGAATGCTCATCAAAAACCATGAGGTTATAAACTGACTGGCCCCATATGATTTTAAGTAGATGTTGTGTAGGCTCCTATAGTAGCATTTCAATTGACTTTGCATAAATGGTACACATTGTGTTGTTGAACTGTTCGGACTCTTCATTAAATATCTGCCTTGCTATGCAAAAGTATGTGCCTTTCGGTTAGCAAAGCTCTGATTTTGTACTTCTGTTGATGTTAATTGGGATGCAGCCTCTAATATCATTTTCTGGTTTATAAATGTATAAGTGGTTTCTTTTTTTCATTTTTCGATGCCACAGATACCGACCCATTGCCACTAATGGTTTACAGAATGTGTTTTTCTTCAATAGTCAAAAATATGGAATAGCTTAGATTACTTATTTAGGTGGGATTCTAATTTAATTATGTCTGGTTGATGACCGCAAGTGCGTATATTTTTTTCCTTGGTGACGAAGACTACTTGTACAAGTGTGTAGATGAGATAAGTTAATGAAACTGGTATGCATGTATGTTATAGTGTGTGTGTGTATGTGTTTAGTTATTGCACATGTGTTAGCTACTTGTTCATAATAATAATTGTTCGTATAACTAGTTTTTTTGTTTTATAATATGTATGTTTTAAGGGATGGCTCAATCGTATAACTAGTTTTTTTGTTTGATTGCTCGAGACGAATGTCAAAATGTTGAAATGTTAATGTACATAGCGTGCATATTTTTTTTATTTACTTTGTGTGGAAGTGATTAAAGAAAAAGAAATATAAATCGATGATAACAATTATAAGTTATTTTTTTAATGTTTCTGATGACTCCTCTTTTTTGTTGTTGCAAGTAATGATTAATTAATTGTATTGCTCTTTTGATCAGGGTTTATTTTTTTTGAGCTGTGCTTTAAATATGATGAAGTACGTTCTAGTGATTTTGGATGATGCGCGCCAAATATGTTCTTAGAAGGCTACACGTATGTTCGTGGAAGAGTGCATGGATGGTTCATTGGAAAGTGCATGTATGTACGTGGAAAGAGTGCATAGAAGTTTTCAAATGACGTGTACATATATGTTTTAACAATTATAAAATATTGTATTTGAATTTGTATTTTTGTTTCAAATTTTGTTATTATACTATTATATTTTTGTCTATTATAAATTTATAGATATTACATAATGAGTTTATATTTTTTTTGTTAAAATTTTAAAGAATTAGACAAAAATATACATTAGAACAATGTGCAAATAGTATTTAGTAAGTAAAAACAAATGATGTTCAAGTAAATGTATGCAACATATCACAAAGAAAATCACAATATTAACAAAAAACCTATATGCACTTGTTGGTTCTTTTGGAAAACATGTAGCTAAAAAAAAACCAAAAATTTAAAAATTAAAAGAATTGAAAATTAAACGACTTAAAAAACGTTTTTTAATTAAAAAAATTCAAAAATAAAATAAAAATGTGTTTTACAATTATACCCTTTTGAATTAAATAAAAAGAATTAATAATACTAAATTCTTATTGGTCTAAAAGAGTTCTGTAAAGTTCTGTACCTAAAATTGGTTCTTCATATAACGCGCCCCTATATATATATATATATATATATATATATATATATATCTATATATATATATATATATATATATATATATAAATTTCCTCGAGATGCGTGCGTGGGGAATATTTTATTCCAAAAAATGATGTTACTGTGCACTGCTCTTTTATATAATTATATAATTACTAGTAAATTTTTTTCTTATTTTTGTAATTTATTCTTTTATTTTTATAATATTGTTTTGTTATAAAACTATAAAACTGAAAGTATAAAATAGGGATGAGCAAAAGGACCAGAGAACCGGATTAGAACTGATAACCGAACTGGTACCGAGAAGAACCGAATCGAAACCAGACCCGATGGTTCCAGGTTCTTGAGTTTGAGGTTTTTTGGTTCTTGAGTCGGTTCGGTTCAGGTCCATCGGTTCTCGGTTTCGGAACCTGATACTTAATGATTCTAAAAACATGTAATTTTCTTTATTTCTCATACTAAAAACATTTTTTAATACACTTGCTAAAATCATGAGCAAGTTAGTGACACTTCTTGGTTGGATCTAATAAAACCACAACTCGGTTTCGATCCAGTTTCCTAGTTCTTTTGCTCTTCCCTATTAAAGAAGACATGATTGTAAAAGATATGGAAGAACATTTAGAGAAACTAATCGAAAGAGAAAAGGGGAACAAATGGTGGAACCATAAACGGTTTTGGCTATTTTGTTGGACAAAGTTTGAAGTTATCTTAAAATGCTTTTCAGATTTACGTGTCATTGTTTTGTTAACAATGTGAAACAATAAAATGATTGTTAGTTTTAGTGTATGCTTTGGTTGTTAAACGTTATTGGTTTAAACTTTAGACGTAGATGGTTGCAAACACTTAAAAAATTCAGATATTTTTTCCTTTTTATTGGCCTAATTCATTAGTGCATGTTTTTTCGAAAATCGGTTCCTAGCCAGGTAGACCCGAAGAACCGAAACCGAAACTGGAACACAAACCAGAACCGAAAACTATATTCGGTTCGGTTCTCGGTTCTTACTTTTCCAAAAATTCGGTTCCTTGATCCATCGGTTCCGGTTCCTGTTCCAACCGGTTTTGAACCCACGCTCATCCCGAGTACAAAATATAAAATATAAAGTTTGATAATGTAACATTTCTCAATTTCAGGTCATTTTACGACTCCTATTATTAGTCACTATTTGTTTTAGTCCGATACGCGTTTACTTTTAATTTTGCTTTTGAGCTAAATCGCGTAGACTAGAAATAACCATTTAATGTAAACGGTCATCAAATAAATTGAGGTTTACATCAACCAAGTAATATATAATTATTAAGAAGATAATTATGTAACTTGCGTATTTTATTTTTATTGGTCACGTAAAAGGGTTACGTTTCGCAATAAAATACATTTGGACATACCCCGGAAATACCTAGACTTACCTAGACTCAAACCAATACCCACTTTTAAAACCTTAACACAAAATTAAATCAATTCTTGTGTTAAATACCCACTAGAGCCGAATTATGGGACAAGAATAACTAGAAAATCCTTAAATCTTACACTAAGTACAATGTACATCCAAGTCTAATTAAGATTTGTACAACATGTCTCTAGTTAGCTAATACACATGGGTTAGAGATCACTTTGGATCCTTCTTTCCCTACCAAAACCCACGGCATACATATATACATACCTAGAAATCTCCTAATGATCCTAAAGTACATGTACATCTCATGGCTAATTAATGTTAGTCCTAAATGTCTCCCACTAATCTATTACACAATGGTTAATAACCATTTGGCTCCTCTTTCCTTTGTATAACCGGCTAAACACAAGACATACACACAAATCATAAGATCTCAAGTATCTAAGCATATCTTGTACATATATCTTGTAATTAAGAATAGTACCTTGTGATTTTAAAAAAACCATGTGTGATTAACCAAAACCATAAAACCACTCGTAGATAGGGCACGGTTTGGTTGGTTTTAGGACTAGGAATATGTAACTAGACATTTTGCCTATAAATACTCATGTATACTCACCACTTTACACTCTTGAAAACTCACATACACCCTAAACACTCTCAAACAACTACACACATATTTATTTCTTGTGTTCAAGCTTTAAACCGCAAATAAACACCTCCCTTGATCTCATTCGAACCCACAAACATTTCTAGTTGTCGTACAAGTTTATAAAAAGGTTTACACGAGCTAGGGTTGGGTATTTACAAAGCTTTGGAGCTTAGGTTTGGTTATTGATCATGTTTTACACACGTGGGTGGCCACGTTGCTCGCATATACACACATTTAAGAAGCTAGGACCCTTGTAAGTGTCTTAGCCTACATTCATATTCAAGTTTCATGTTTGCTTCATGTGTTATAAGGCACGGTTATTATGTGTTAACAAGCTAAACATAGGTCGTGCCTAGCATGACATAACCCATGTCTACGTCTTACAATATACAACATATATAGACTTGTGTGGTAAACCAAAAGCCATAAGGCACATAACAAAGATCTTGTGTATAAGCATGAATGTTTAAATATGACATGCACCTGTAAAATATTTAACCGAGAGGTTTGACAACTCGTTTGGAAACAGAAACACTTTCATGTCACGTATCATAATACTTAACAACTCGTTTTGCTCAATAAAGGATGTGTACACTCGGGCCTGTTTGGGTTGGTTTTAGGACTAGGAAATGTAACTAGACATTTTGCTTATAAATTACTTAGGGTTATCCTCCCAACCCTTATCCACTTTACACTCTTGAAAACTCACATACACCCTAAACACTCTCAAACAACTACACACATATTTATTTCTTGTGTTCTTTTTTCCGCAGCGCTTTCACAACCGCAAACAAAACCACCCAATCCCTTGATCTCAATCGAACACCACACACATTTCTAGTTGTCAAACAATTTTATAAAAAGGTATACACGATCAAGGGATTGGTATTTACAAAACGTTGAAGCTTAGGGTTTGTTTTATTGATTTGCTTTACACATAGTGTTGGTTGCCACATTGCTCGCATACACACACGTTCAAGAAGCTAGGACCCTTGTAAGTGTTCTAGCTTACGTTTGTAACATTCCGTATTTTTAGGTCATTTACGACGTCATCCATTTTGCAAAAAAAAAATTTTCTCGTACGCGTTTACTTTTAATTTTAATAGTTAAGTTAAATCGCGTACGCCAAAAATTATCGTTCAACGTAAGCGGGCACCAAACAAATTAAAGTTTACGTCAAGTAATCATTATATTATTATTACTAAAGTGATAATTTACTCATTATGTTTTATTATTTTTATCGGATACGTAAAGTGTATACGTTTCGCGATAAATTACGTTTAGGCATACCCGGAACCACAAAAATATTTCTACGCTTCAACAAATACCCACTTTTATACCCAATACCCAAAATTTACTAAATATCATCATATGTTAGTCCATATGGCCGAATTTTATACAAAAGGAACCAACCAAGACAATTAAATATCAAGACTTACACTTTATATAAAAACTACAACTTGCATTTACTTACAACAAAAGTAGAAGTATACTTTCATATTTACAAGTATTACTTTCTTTTACATCAAGTACTGAAAGTAAATAATCTAGTGACAATAACCCTTGAAATCATGGGATGATGTCTCTTTTAAGAGACATAAGAACACAAACCTTAATCACAAAGACCATGTACAAGCTAAACCTAGCTCATGCATAGTAAATTTGACCACTAGTCACTCCTTAAGACCCTCCCTTTGTCTTGAGACTTTCTATGACCTCTTTGACCACCTTAGTTATATATATACCACATGCATTCCAAGTGATAGCAACACACAACTCAAAACACTTAGTAAAAATCACAAAAACCTTCCCTTTTGGCTCTCTATAGGCCACGACTCAAACACCCCTTTTATTATAATCCATACCAAATTTTCTACAACCTATACAAGCCATTACACATCCATCCTAAGATATACTAAGATGTTTCCAAGTATTGGTTAACCATTTTCAAGTGTTGAAGCAAGAAAGACAAGATTAGGGTTTCTATAGTGGATTAGGGTTTCTTGGTTGTGTAAGCTTGGGTTTTTCATCTAAACAAGTGTTTAGACCATATTTTCCATCATCCTACATCATAATAAGGTTATCTAAAACCCTTTATGTCTTTACATTCATCATTTTATGCATATATGAGTTCTATATAGTAAATCACCACTTAGGATATGTTTAACTTGTAAAAGTGGATTTTTCTTGTAAACATAATTTTATGAACTTGTACACATGTTATATGAATGTAAATATGGATCTTGGACTCTAATATATGTAAGTCATATGATATATATAATTATAAAAGGCTTGTGGAAATCTACTAAATAGAAAAGTACAAAATGAAGTTTAAAACATGTTTTTATGAAAAACCTCCAAACTTTCTGTTTGAATTCGACATCCCACCTGGTCATTTTATCTAATGGTGAGTTCATAGCCCCATGTTTTAATGTTATTTAAATAATTTACATCTTTGGGTGAGAACATGCTTTGTTTTACAAATTGGCGCAAGTGTACATTTTATACATCGATCAGTGTTTGCCTAAGTAGCGTTTTAACCCATTGAGCCCTTTTTATCATGAAATGTTAGTTGCACTAGTCGTAGTTTGGGAACTACATTGTGTGAGCAGCGAATGCTATTGATAGATCTATTTGGGATAATTGACGATACTCCGTTCGGGTGATTAGCTATCACTGGGAACGACGTTTACTACCATGTCGGATTTTGGGAATGTTTCGGGTTAGAACATCAGTCACGGGCATTTCATTGGCAATTTATTGCATTTCATAATTGTCGAAGCTTCAGTGTCATGAGCTAGGAAAAAACGTGGGCCACTTTTTTTATGATGTTTGCATGTGTTGCTAAATCATACACTTGGAAATCTTGCGGTCCTACTATTGATTTACAGAAACTCATGAAATTCCCCCACTTATGTTGAGTTTTAAGCATGTTTTCAGGTCACTAAGGCACGAGGTGGATGATACTTTGGAATGTCAATAATTGAAGAAGTAAAACACCTTAAGATTTGAGGTCTAATTACATTTTGGGAAATTGTTATAAAAGCGGAATCTTTATTTATAATGTTAAACAAATTTGAAGCCATGAGCTTTATGTAACAAAACATAGTTTTTTGTTAATCCAATGTATCTTTTCAAACGACACGTTAGTAGTCGTTCTCAGATCTTGTGCTATTGATCCATAAAGTAACACCTCGGATATTCAACATTCCACTGCGTCGCTCAGATTTGAGGGTGTTACAGATTGGTATCAGAGCCAAGGTTATAGAGAACCAGGTCAAAAGAAGTCCTTAGCTGATTGTTGGTAGTAGGATACCGGGATGTGACAACAGCAGTTAAGAATGACATCATGTGATTGATCGCATCAATTGGATCATCCCCTTTCTGGAACACTGGAACAATTAGACCGGAGTCTGGTTGGGAAAATTCAGATTGTTGATGTTGGTAAGTTGTGGGAGCATATTCCAATTGTGGGATGGATGATTGTGGAGAATAAACGTTGTGGTGAACTGAGGATTGGTACTCATTTGATGGATAAGTGATTGAAAGAGGTGTTGATTGACTGGTTGTGAATTGTTGAGTCTGATAAGGTGTTACAAACTGTGAAGACGGATATGGTGAAACATGATGTTGAAGTTGAGAGTTCGGGAGAGTGTGTAGATGAGATTGATAAGTTGACGGAGGTAATTGGTGAGATGCAACTAAAGCAAGAGGATCGGAGTTACGTTCATGCATCAAACGAACTTCATTTGCATGTCTTTCGTGTTGTTGCAGGTAAGCATGAAGCTGATCAACATTGGTAGTATGCAAGTCTTTGACCAATTTAACATCAGTAACAAATTTGCTCCATTCATCAGGAAGAGTGTTTAAAAACTTGGTGTTAACTTGAAATTGCTCCAATGGCATCTTGTAGATGTTCATATCATTGAGTAACAGAGTGAACCTCAAGTAGTACTCATGTAACGACTCTCCTTTCTTGTAAGTGAACTTATCGAATTCATCATACAGCTTACATTCTCGTTCTTGTTTTGTTAACGACGTTCCTTGCATTAGCAGTTTAATCTTCTCCCAAAGATCTTTTGCAACACGATGTTGACTCACAAGAGCATAGATTTCAGTTGGAAGGCCTTGGAGAATGATGTTTATTGCTTTGATGTCACAATCAGCTTGAATGGCTTCAGCGGGAGTCAGTTCAATATATTCCTTAAGCCTTGTTACTCCATCCTCAGTGATTGAAGGCCAAACGAGTGGTCCTTTTTCAACAGAGGCAAGAATCATTCTTCCATGAGGTCTATTCAACATATACAGTTCCATTCGGCTCTTCCAAGAATCATACAAGTGTTTTTCAAGCATTGGTGGTTTGTTGTCTCCTCCTGAAAGAAGTGACTTATCGGCAAGAGTCGTCATTGTGGTATCAAAAAGATTACAAATTGATCGATCGGTGGTAGAAAGAAATTGTGTTTGGTTATGTGATTGTTGAGTCTTGAAATAATTCTTGAAACTACACGGGATTTTACAATTCTCGACAAAACCAGGAAAACAAGTAATTGTTTCACGGGATTTTACAAGTCAAAGAACTAACCGTATAATTTATAATTTGAGTAATTTGAGTTGTTGAGTTTGAAAATAAACAATAGATAAGCTCGTTCGGTTCTAATTAACAATTACTTGTTCGGTTCAAACAGAGTTATCTCGTTCGGTTCAAGTAAGAAACACTCGTTCGGTTGTCAAAGGAGAAAAACTAGTTTTCAAAGGAGGAGTCTATTCGTTCCTACTAAACTTATCTCATTCGACTAACACGTCCGACTAGCTCGTTCGTCTAACTCGTTCAACTATCTCGGGGACTACTCCGTTTCGTCTACCGTTTGGACTACTCTATTGAAATATACTTTCTCTCGTTCGATCCACTCTTTCCGAAACTAACAATCTACCAACTAAACCCAAATGTTCAAAACTCAAAATGACAACATGTTTTGAGATGGTTTATAGGCAAAACTTTCTTGTTACAACTAGGGCACTAACCCTAGATAGAACAATAAAAATGAAAACTTTATGGTTTTATAACACTCAAAAATTAGAGGAATCAAAAAATTTTGTTCTTAATAAGATTTTGAAGCGACAAAGCAACAGAGATTAACGACAAAAACTAAAACACATCACTCCATGTCTCTTGATACCCAACTGGAAGAAACATGCTAATCTATGTTACTAAACCTAGATACAAAAAAGATGTGGTTTGATTGTTTAAACAAAGTGAATGGAATGAGATGATGTCATTACTATTTGGAAATGGGAAGAAATTGAAACAACTACCCCTCTCCTAGCTAGAGAAGGCTTAAATTGTTACATGACGGCCGCCCATGGGCTATGATGGGCATTCTTTTCCCCCCTATTCTCCAGGGCCTCTGGCCGGATGACAACTTGGGAATGACCGATTCAAACACTTTTTTTGTTCCAACAGAAAACTAAAATACACCAAAAATCTCCTACCTTGGGTCAGCCTCGGATGCTCGTAGCGCAACACCTACTGCCTCCTCAAACTTACATTACATTCACATTTTACATTTTGTATGATTATATAAACAAAAATCCACAATATAGTAATAACAGACATAAAGGTAATATGACCAAACCACATAAATAAATTACGCGCACTCTTTTTCTTTTTACCAAAACGACATGTAGTAGCCGATAACGACATCGAGGGAGATAGGGCCTTATACCGTCGCTTCGTGACATAAATATGATTTTATAATTGATCCCCATTATGTTTCCATTTGCTTGTATCAGAGCGTATTAAACTTATCTTGATAAGCCTAAAAGATAAAATAAAAAATATAAGCTCACAACTTTTGTCATAGCATAAACATAGAATGTGCAAACCCACCCTTTTATAAAACACTTACGGTTCTTTTTGTTTTGAACACATTAGAAATCTAACATATACCTCTCTCTATGATTATTGATAGTATAACTCTGAATAACCAAATCATACCAAATACCGACGCTATTATAAACCATAAAACCTTATTAACTAAAGATCAAACACGAACACGATTATGTGATTCAGATAACTGAAACAATCAAAGCGAACCATGTATAAATATACAGTATATAATATATGGTTGTATATATAATATATAAACTATATATATATAATTTAAAAAATATATATATATATATAATTTATATATATATACATGTATAAGTTAAAATAACATGTCAAAGCGAATTCCTAGGCATAAGTAACCAAAACTGACAGAAAAGAGCGTACGCGCTCTATATGAATTTCTGTTTAGGGTTTGTTATTATGGCTAGATTGAATATGAATATTACCGAAATGTGTAGGATTTTGTTTTGTTAATTGAAATACTTGTTTTATTAAGAATTAGTCATATACACAACTTGTGCTTAGACTCTCAATTGGTTGAGGTGCTTGTTTGATGAATTAGCAAACCCGGGTTCAAGTCTTGCTATGAACACAATTTTTATTAAAAAAACATTCTCTTAAAAAAAACCAAATTTTACAAAAACAAAAAAAATTCCAACCGGGAATTTCAAAAAACACACACACATAATCAAACACTACACAGAATTTTCTACAAATATAAAGTAAAAAAAAGGAATACTATTAAAAAAAAAAAAAACCGAATTTAAAAAAAATTAAAATGTAAAAAAAATTATAAAAGTAAAATTTATCTTTAAAATTATGTTAAAAAATAAATAAAAATAAAAAGTAAATGACATGACATCCAAGATGACGTGGTATTATGACGTGGCATTAAATAGTCAAATTATATATAATGTGTATATATATATATATATAGAGCTATCATATAAATAATATAAGAGGATATATAAGAATATATATGCCGATGTATATATATATATATATGTCTAAGTAATATTCTAATGTCTAATGTCTATGTCTATGTATATGTATATGGTTTAAGCATATGATATAATATACATATAATATATATAAGACTTATGATAATCATCACATATATATGTATATATATATAATATTATATATATATACATATATATAAATAATCATATGATATAACATATATATATACATATATATACTATATCTATATACATACATATAGAATATATAGATATCACACTCACAAACACACCCCCACACCACAACAGACACATATATAATATAATATATTATATATATATATATATATAATATATATATTATAATATATAGTAATATAAATATATATATATGAGATAATATATATATATGTATATGTATAATGATATTTTGTATATATTATATATGTATATATAAGATGGAGAGAAATAATAGTATACTATGCCTCAGACGTCATCTTGATCCATATCATCATTTTTTTTGTTTTTTTATAAATTTATTTATTTTATTGTAAAATTCGGTATTTAAAAAAATAGCAAATTATGTTCATAGCAAGATTTGAACCTAGGTCTCCTAATTTAGCAAACAAACACCTCAACCAATAGACTAGGCTGAGTAAAGTTGTGAATATACTTTCTGAAAAATCAAACTACGTTATGCTTCTTAAAAACTATCGAATTAAATTATATAGGTAATATCCATATGAGCACTGCTTCATTATACTAAACGATAGTACAAAACCACAAACCCTACTCCACCTCAAAACAAAAAAATCACAGGAACGTAAGTTACACTTATTTTTTGTGAGTTATTCCATACTAGAGCATTAAAGAGTTTTAAAGCACCTCTTTTTTAACTTTGATTCAAGTTTTTCAAGCGTAAAGCTCATTTTAATGTAATTATAGTCTAAAATGTGTAAAAAAATTGTATCAATGTTAAAAATCTCTTGTAATTTTGCTATAAACTACAATACTGAATCAATCTAGTACAAATTTATGAAATCCACTCTCCCAGAAAATAACTCGATTTTAACAATAACTTGTGAATCAGAATTTGCTGATTTATAGAATTTGATTCCTATTAAAAGAGGTTTTTTAAGGGGCTTGGTTAAACTATAGATCTAATTTATTATCGGTCACAAGAGAAATCCACTTGCCACCCACAGTATGAATCACTATTTTCTTAAACGAAAATTTCTCAACTCTTCTCAAAAAAAATAACCTTCTCAATTAAAATCGATAGATATTAATATATATATATATAGTAAATATAAAGTAGTAATAAATCTATAAAAATATTATATATACAGTCTTACTATATTTATATATATATATTATCATAGTGGTAAACCATCTTAATGTATAACAATAAGCACCAATAAAAAGTTGACGAGTCTGTTCCTTCTTTCAATAGCGAATAGTGTAAATATACTTTTTGTAATATGTTTAATGGTATAAATGGGTATTAAACCCGACCTCTTATTTGCGTATATTAACTTTGTTCTCTTACTTTCTAATAAACCTGTACCTTTTTTTCTATCCCACCATCCACCATCTTCCGATCATCTTAATCTAAAATTTTGGCGGTTGAGTTTTTGTTATACGGGTTAAAACCAAAGCCGCTAGTTATTCAGCATAATGTGATACACCTTATTTAGTTTCCGCTCATCGTCTTATTCGCAATGGTTTCAGATTTGGATATAAAGTTAATGTTCCTGGGACCGTTGTTGTGAGTCTAAAACCCAAACCCAAGTGTTGAGTATAACCCACGTTTCTTCATGATTCGTGTTTTTGGAGGGTATTTTTGTTATTGGGTTTCTTTAGATTTTTTGGTACGCATGGCAGGTTTGGTTTTCAAATTTTTGGGTTTGTGTTTAGATCTTCCGTTACATGTGTCAAGTATTTTTTTGGTTCAAAAACGTTTGGGTCAAGTTGTACCATGTTATAGGGGCAGAGTGAAGTGTACATTTTAAGTGGCATGTGGATGTGGCTCTAGGAAAAAGTAATTCATGAATTGGTTCTAAACAGCTACATTTACGAGTAATAATGATCTAAAACTTCACAGTTCATAATCCAGTAAAAATAAAACTAGTTTGTGATTATAAATATTTAGGGCATGAATTTTATTTCTGGGTTTCAATTCGCTATTAAAAGCTCTGGTCCATGCATGTCGTAAATATTTTAACCTTTTTCTCATCACCCAAAAGAAATCTTAAACTCTATAAATATGATTTGAAATGAACTTATTAAGTGGACATGGTGGAGTATAGAGCGTATCATGCTATTGTAATTGTGTGCAGTCATGTTACACTTTCATATAGATTGTTGTCATAATGGAAGTGTTTCATTTAAACTCAGGCCTTGGAATCCTTTTTTTAACTGTCTTTGCTTGCTATTAGCAGCAGTAAACCCTTACCGTTGGTGGTTCTAAACATCATTCAAAGATGTTGGGCTGTTTTATGTGTGATATTTTGGAACGATTTAATGGATGCAAGTCTTCCTGCAAGTTGTCAATCAAGGAGTACAAACACGTCTCTAGTTATCAACCCAAAAAGTAAGACCCATTATCAATCGAGTAAGATGTGGTTGGAGTTTTAATTGTAGCAAGTTTATATTAGTTTGTAGTGTATTGACATGATCAAAAATGACAGGTTCTAGTTAGTTAGAAGTAGTAACAAGTTAAGGTCCGCTATTTTTGTAGTTTCATCTTAGTGTATGTTCAGTCTTGTTCTGAATATTGTGCTGTAAGTTTTTAATTGTGTTATTAATCATTAATCCACAAGATTTTGTGACTTGGTATTATAACTCTTTTAGGAATAACCTTTTCTTTTTTTACTTTTGGATTAACTGATAAGTTATCTACATTATCAGTAGGCTTACTTGGTTTTGGTTTAACATTACATGTTATCTTTCAGATATAATAAAAATGCACGCGCATTTCCAGATCTAAAGTACAACGGCAACGAGAATCTTTATGCATTCTCGAATATTTTTCATGACGTCGATCAATTTGCAGGTCATGGTGAATTTGAAACCATATAACTTTTGGGTGATTGGATATCTTAAGTAAGTGACATTTCTTCTACGAGGGTTATTTTTAAGATAACCGCTAGAAATTATATCTTATATAGTTTAAATAATTTTTCCTTCAACCTCTTCTTCTGCAGGTAGAACTGTAACATTCCTCATTTTCAACGTCATTTCCGACTCAAGTATTACTACTCTATTTATTTGTACAGAGAGTTTATTACGCGTGATCGCTAAACCTAATTAACAAATCCATATAGTTAAATCTTTTGTTACGTAAACTAAAAAACCATAATTCTACCGTTAAAACGATCATCAAACAAAGAAAAGTTTACGGTTAAACTAGTGTGATCATATATTATTTGGAGTATAATTTATAAGTTTCATATTTTATTTTTACTTGGCTATTACGTAAACGTTTGCACGTTTCGCAATAACAATTTATTTAGATGCGTACTCGAAGTTACCTGAACCTATCTATACTCAAAACCAATATCCCACTTTTACGCCCTAAAGTACAAAAAATATAGACCAGGTTTTTGAATTGGTGTCCCCTTACCTACAAGGGCCCGGCCATGGATATGTGATTCTACATTAAGCGCGTGATACAAACCTTGTATACTCATGGGTTATTAACCACCGTATAAGTACAACCATGATGCCATATAATCTAGAAATGTGTCATATCAATTAGTACCCTAACCCATTATCCTAGTCGTCCAAAGGTCATAAGGGTTAGAGGATCTCTTACAAATCTTACAAGCTCTACAACATGTACCCGTAGAACACAAACTTAATTCTTGAGTCTTGTTTACGCTTCATATCGACACGACACAAGGACCCTTATGTGTATTACTCACAACTAGAACTAAATCTTGTACAACCTAGATTTAATTAGACATGTACTTAACATATCTTACACACGATTTGTATCTTGTGTTTTTTTTCCCCCTAGTAGGCAAAATCGACACCGCATACAAAAACCAACATATAAAATCTTGCATAATCTGTACATCTACCCATTCATTAAGACTTTGTACTTAATCAACAATCCTAAACTACACTAAAAAACCACCTAGCAAAGTACTTATAACCTACTACACTGTATATTCTCGTAGCAAAAGAAGACATTGTTTAGAGAAGTGGTATAGAGATATTTGATCTATAAATATGAAGGCTTAATTACAACTAAGAGTGTTTACACACTCACACACTTAAAGGCACACTAGCAAAAACCATCCTTGTTGCTCTCTTCTGTTTGGGTACAACACAAAACAGGAGAGACACAAATGCCACGAACACGACAACCCACAACACACAGAACCAAAAGAGTTTCTAAGTATAACTAGTAAACTATAGCTATGGTTAAACGTTTAAGGGTTTGAAAGCACAGAAAGATTAGGGTCTTAAACTAAGGCTTGGAGGGTATACTAGTCGAGAGGTTTCCACACGACTACATGACACACACACATTCAAGAAGCTAGGACCCTTGTAAGTGTCTTAGCCTCGTTCCTTTTATAATTTTTTACATTTATTCATATATCATTGTGCAACTGGGGGGAGGGTTAGTTGTTTTTTTTTTTTATCATATTGTTATAAACAAATTAAGCGTGGGTCGTGCCTAGCATGGAACAACCCATGTACACGTCTTAATATACATTACATGTATGACTTATGTGGTGGACTAGAAGCCATAAGGCACGTAACAAAGATCTTGTGTATAAGCTTGAACGTTTAAACATGACTTACAACACGTAAGATTTAGCCGAGACAGCTAGTAAAACTAACTGTTTGGAAATGAAAGATAACATACATACCTTAATCAATTATACTTAAACAAAACCTTGTTTCGTCTCAGCTAAAGATGCGTACACTATTGTATCTATGTACTCTGGGTTTTGTATTTGAGAATGTGCCGAGATAAGTTAACAAAAACCTAACACAATACAATTTGGGCCTAACGTAGCCACTAAAACGTGGCCCAGTCGAGTCCAAATAGCGTGTGCTTATATGGGCCAACACGCTTATTTATAAGCTAAGGTGGGACTATCAGGGCTTACTGAAGAGCCCTAAATGCTTCATGGGCACTAATTGTTGGATGAGCCCACACTCATCAAATGCATGCCGCGCCTTAAATTGGGCCCTAAAAGCCACTACCATAGCTTATTTGGCTTCTAGGAATAAGCCATATATTGTGAAACAGCTTATATAAAGTTGCAAAGCACTTATTTGAGCTAGACAAATAATAAACAATTACTAGTTAGGAATCCTTAATGGTGGCTCAAATGTATGTATAACCGGTTTGGGTTAAATGGGCTTACGGGCCCATGGGTCTCAAATATAATTTCCAAGCCAAACTAGGTTTCATACAGCCTATATAAGCTTAAAAGAACCATTTTTTTTCTCACCTTAGCAGGGTTAGTACTGCTAGCAGAAGTTAGTACTGCTAGCAGAGTTAGTACTGCTAACAGAAGTTAGTACTGCTAGCAGAGTTAGTATTGCTAGCATATTGTTAATACTGCTAGTATATTAATAATACTGTTTTTGACATTCCTGAACTTGAGGGACTGTTTGAAACTCATAAGAACCAAAAATGTAATTTTTGTAAAATAGAGGGACTAAACGTATCAATATGGAAATTCAGGGTGTAAACGGTAAATATTCTATTTTAAACTATAAGGACTGTTTTTTTTGCCAAGAATGAAAACCTAAGGGTATTTTATATAATTAAGTGATTTAAATAAACACTTATGGTATCGGACTCGTCGTGATATAATACGAATACTTATATAACTAAAGTCACGCGAATGATAAATATGTGTATTTATTATTAATACTTAAACACCTTGTAAACTTAAAAGTATATAGTCGTACACCTTCCCAAGAGCAAACGAGGAAAACGAATACAATAAACGTGTACACCACCACACAAGTGATAACAATATATATATAAACTAGCAAATTTATTGTGGTTTATACATTGAGTCGTTAGCCTAAATATGTAGACTAAGACTTGACCGTATTTACTTAGGTAATTGACGGTGTGATTCACTACCTGCTTGGATATATAATATCAATCAGAGGACTACCTTCTAAGGTGAGTTCATAGCCCCATGTTTTACTGTTATTTAAATGATTTACATCCTTGGGGTGAGAACATGCTTGTTTTACAAATTGGACGCAAGTGTACATTTTATACCATGATTACGTGTTTGCCTAAGTTACCATAACCCATTATGTCCATGATCATGAACTGTTAATTGCATAGATGTGATTGGGAATTACATTATGTGGGCGCGAATGTTATGAATAGATCTATTAGGGATTGACAATCCCCGTTCGGGTGACTAGCTATCACCGAGAACGAACGCATACCATGTCGAATTTGGATTGTTGCGGGGTTAGCACACCATTCACGGACACTTGTTGGCAAATATATTTGCATTCATATATGTCGAGCTTCAGTGTCATGAGCTTAGGAAAACGTAATTACTTTTTATGATGTTTGCATGTGTTGCTCAATCATACACTTGGAAATCTTTTGGTCCTACAATTGATTTACGTAAACCTATGAATTCACCAACTTTATGTTGACGTTTTAAGCATGTTTTTCAGGTCAATAAGGCACGGGGTGCGGTGATACATTGGAAGTTAATAATTGAAGAGTCAACATTTAAGATTTTAGGTATTTTTACATTTTGGGGACAATTGTTATAAACCGGAATCTTTATTTATATTATTGAACAATTTGAAGCCATGAGCTTATGTAACAAACAAGTATTTTGTTAGTCCAATGTATCTTTTTCAAACGACACGTTTAGTGGTCGTTCTCATATCTTGTGTTATTGATCCGTAAATGTAACGCCCTCTGATATTCAACATTCCGCTGCGTACTCAGATTTGAGGGTGTTACATATTAATCATTCGTTAACTAGGTATTACTTATTTTTATTTTCAAATATTTATAATGGGGTGTTATAATAGGAGTATTTATTATGTTTTAATTGTCAATTTCTAATTATGTGTTTTGGCTTGTACATTATGCTTAAATGGTTGTAATTTGAAAATTCAAGTCTTTTATTTTTAGAAGGCAAAGATGCTTAATATGTAGTGTGTGTGTGTGTGTGTGTGTCTATATCTATATTAACTTATATATGTGGCTAAATATGACTGGATTACTATGAAATAGTGACTCAACGCCACCTCAACTATGACATGACACATATAAGACAATAATTTTAAATAATTTTCGAATTTATAATTATTTTTGCATTTAATTTTGAATTTTTGGATTTTTAATTATTTTTGCATTAAATTTTGAAATTTTTTTAAAAATATTGGCAATGGCAAGGTTTGAACTTGTGACCTATAGTTAATATCCAATCATGTTAACCAACTAAGCCATGAGGTAATTTGTGTTTTACTTTGCAAAACATTATTGATATATTATAACTTCTAAATTTACTTCATATATATCCTACTGCATTTATATTTTTGATTTCATATTTTTTAAAAATATTATCCATAACTATATTGTATATTGTATGCCATAAACATATCTCAACTATTAACGAAAACACTTGTGCATGTATACATAAATAGCGAAGTTTGCCTTCTTCTTTTATTTATTCTTAATCTACTTATCTGTTTTGTGCGTATAAGATTTTTGATTGATTCCAAACCTTATATAAAATCGTTTTGATTTCTTTGAGGAATAGCTAGCTGTATATTATTTTTTGCATTAGTATTGTAATTTATCCACTTTTTATTTTCAGTTATTTGTAAAAATTAACTTTGTTGACAATCGATCATCATTGCGAACATTTGTAATGAAAACAATACAAATACATGTGCACTACACAAACATCCTTGTGTTCCATAATAAGATTTTTACTTATTTGATCGCCATATTATTTTGATATCAGTTTATCATAATTCTTTTTTTTAATTGTTTACTATGTTAATCATGAGGAAAATAGCTAAGCGATTTGAGAACTTATGGTTAAGATGCAAGGAGGTTAACCAACTGAGCCAAGGTTTCCTCAGTAAATTTTATTACTCAAAAGACAGTTAAGTACAAAGGATAAGGGTGAGTCCCACATCTCCGCCCGTTATATAAGCAAAACTACCTCCTTAATGGAAGATAAAAAATGAGACTAGACTACAAAAGAAACAAGAAAACTATATGGTGCAAGTGTTATGACCTTATTGAACTTTTGTGCATAAAAAATGGTGTTAATTTGAATATTTTCATTTGGAGAAACATATGTCTTTGAACACATATACTCGGTCTCGGTGTGTCTGAGCATAAACACATATGAATATAACCAAAAAAATGGAAGCTGTCACACCCCCAAAATTGGACGGCAGCGGAATGGTAACATTGGGGTGCGACTTCAGGGCACAAAACACAAGTCACGGAAAACAACCTCAAAAGAGACGTTTAATAAAATGTCACATTCAATTTAATTAAAATGTCAGAGTTAAATAGGTTCCATTTATAATGTATTAGAAAACATTGTCAAAACGTTTGTCAAATAGTACTCAAGTTATTAAGCCTTCAAAAATATATATATCCGCGCGACTCGAATGCTCCCAATGCTCCACTAGCAAAATAGTAACCTGAAAATACATGCTAAAACGTCAACAATAATGTTGGTGAATTCATAGGTTTAAGTAAAACTCCCAAAGTAGCATTAATATTACTTGAAATTCTAAACCAAATGTCACATAAGCCTCAAAAGCGGTTTAAACTTAGAAAATAACCACTAACTAGGTCCGATCTAACCTAAGTGAACAAAATCAAACAAAAACTAAGCCACAAAGAATAAACAAATACTCTAAAATAAGCCAAATAAATCTAAAACGGCTAAAACTTAAGCCAAACAGCCTAAGTGGATACCTTTGGGCTTATTTTTAAGCTAGATACAAGATCTTAATGGATATATGACTTATACAGATTTAAAGCTTATCTTATAAGCTACAAGAATCAAAAAAGAAAAACCATTTTAAAAAACAAATAAGCTAGGAAAAAAAGTCATGAAAAGGGCAATTGTTCTTAGCAGCTGCTGATTTTGGATGTCTTTTTGAAAGACAATTGGGCTTTTTGCAGGCTAAATTTAAGCAACTATAATGAGTTTAAATTACAACTTAAGTTGAAGCATATGAACTATGGGGTACAAAGAACTAATGCAAGAGATTTAAAAAACTAAATCCTATTTGAACTTATCTAAATTTGCGGCTGAAAACTTGATTTTGAACTTTTTGAAATAACTTGTAAACAATGGCAGAGGTTAACTCAGAACTTAAAGTGGCAATAGCATTCTAATTTTAACTTATACTACTGCATTAGGGACATAAACAAGTGTAAAAACAGCATCTATGAGCACCTAATCCAATAAGCCATAATAAGAAATAACTAAGAAACCACATATTCAAACTTTGAATACTAAGACCTTAAAAGAGTATTTTAAACTATACAAACCTTTTTAAAACTATAGAAATAAATTGAAATGAAGATTATTCAAATGTGCTTAGTGACCCTAAACCATACAACCAATAATTTGACCCATTTTAAGCCTTTTTCCAAACACCCCTTTAAAAACCTTTCTTGACATTTAAACTTGATTCAAACTGATTTAACCCACAAATTGTAAAGACCAGATGTTAAATAAGCTAGTAAGACAATATTAAGCAAGTTTCAATCAAAAATAAGCAATGAATTAAGCTAGAACAGATTGTGCAATTCAACAAGCTAATTTAAGACAGATTTAAGAAAACTTAAACAAAGGATTTCTAAACTATGACAAGCATACAAAAGAATTAGATAACATTAATAACACATAAATAAGCAATTAAAAACAGACAATAAGCAGTAATAAGCAGTTCTACAGTAAATAAGCTAAAACTAGGAATTTTGAAAACTTACAAAACCCTTGCTTAAACAGGGCAAATCAATGCTCTTAGAGCTATTCTACAAGCTCTAGCTTGTATAAAACAAGCTAGTAAAAGCAATATAAGCCCTTCCCTTTTTGGCTTATCTTCCAAAGAGCTTTTTGAGTGAGTATTTGTGAACTAGTTAATTAAGCAACAAGAAACTAGAGAGTTTTCATTGCTTAAGTACAAACAGCTTATAAGAGCTTAATATAAAAGCTTAAAGTAGCTTTTGAAACACAAATGGACTTTAAAAACTTGTAAACAGATTTTGAAACCAAACTTCAAATTTTCATTAAACTTTTAAAAATATTACAAGAAAATTACAATAAGCTAAGTTAAACTAGAAATAAGCTGAAAAAAATGAAAAACTAGATGCCAAATGGCTTACAAGTGACCTATTTTATACTAAACGTATGAAGGTTCTAGGTCTTCTTGATGTGCTTCTTTTGTGAGAGGCTTAGCAGCTGTTTTTGTTGTGTGAGAGAGAACCCAAATTCAATCTAAGCCATCCATTTTTTTCTTTGTGCCCAAGGCAGTTGATCTTGTCCCTTCTTTTTCTTGCCCATTGGTGTAAGAGGGGATTGCCACAGTGGACTTGAGGTGGGGGTGAGCTATTTTTTTGTCATGGGGTAAAGGTTTTGGTTGGTTATCTGCAAGAAAGGACACACACGATTAGTTTTAGGGATGTACAGTAGAGGCGGGAAAAAAGGGGTTTTGGGGTGCAGGGTATAACAGGGTAAAGTTTGGTGGGTTTGGCAATGTTAGTCCCTTAGTTTGTATAAGTTGTTTACATAGGAAGTCCTTTATGGTGTTATAATTTTTAGGACTTGGCAGTTTTGCCCCCTCAAGTTGTAAAGTGTAGAGAGTTGCGTGGTAATCCCTAAAGCACATAAAAACGGTGTGAAGGTGTAAAGGGTAATATGGCTAACGGGGTTAAATGGTTTAATGGGTTATTGTTTTGGGCCTTGTTTGGGCCGGCTATTATAAAAGAGAATTTGGGCTTTAATGAAAGGTAAAGTTTTATAAGTCTTCATGTAATGTATAAATGGGCTGACCCGGCCTATTAGATGGGTACGGGTTGGCCCATTTAACTTTTTCTTCGGTTTCGGCTCCGCCCTTTGACTTTGACTTTGTCGGGGTTGACTTTGGTTGATTTTTGGCTTTGATTTTACTTTTCTTTCACGCTCTTTCCGTTCTCGAGCTCAGTTTTGTCGTTTTGGCTTTGTTTTTGTCCTTTAGTGAATATCCGATACCTGCTATTACAAACACAAAAACAAGCATATTTATGGCATTTTATGTGCGTTTTTGGTCGTTTAGGGTTGATTTATTAGGTAAAAAGGTATGTGTAATTACACACATACCAAAATATCCCATACTAAACTATTGTGTGTCCTCACAAATGCTAGCAAGTAGAAAAACTAAGAATCTTGATCCCCCTCGACTAATTACCTCGAAAAGTAGCTAAGTGTTCATCGAGGGGAATTAAAGAATCAATATCTTCGAAAATCCCCATTTTTACCATTTTTAAATGTATACACTTATTCTTACACACATTTTTGTATTTTTCCTTTTTCTTAATTTTTTTCCTTTTTAAGCAATTAACTTATTTGACTTTCGTTATTTTCATAACCGTTAGGGATCATAGAACAAGATGCATTTCGATCCAAAAATGCCCCAAAAAGGATAAATTCATCGTCCCCGACTTTTCACTCGTTCCAAACCAAGCTTAAAACGAAATCACCGTTAAATATCAGTTAAGATGCTAACACTACTCATATTTGCAACTTGTGAACTTTTCACTCCGGAAATTTATTTTATCTTAGGTGAATGTGCTATTTTGAATTTCAACCATGGATCAACGTTTTGCAAAATTCTATGCTTCACGTTCCACCCGGGAATAATGAGTTTGAAGGCGAGATCATCCCATGTAGCGACTTTCGTCTCGGCACACCCCAACCTTGCGGCTAAGTGACCAGGCTTTTGACATCCCACAGAGACTAGTATCGGGACTCACGGACCTTTGGTTTCAAAAACTCTTAGGTTTCCGTATATACATAGCTTATTTAAAAACTTAAAATGAAATAGTCAAAGTTCAAAAGCATATTTAAATTTAACAAAAAGAGATCTATTTATTAATTCACACTTAATATTAAACATAACTATGATGCAATTGTAACCCTCGACCTTTTAGAAGGCTGCAACATCGGTTGTGAGCCGGCAAGATGCAGCAAACTTTTATCAGCCCACAGTTTATAATTATTACTTATCATTCTTTTTTTTTCATTTTTCATCATATGTTTCAATTTTTTTTATTTATTTCATTTTACTTTATTTACGATATATGGAGAAGACTTCTTTTTGAAAAATTTAAGTATAAATTTGAACTAAGACTAAAATTATTGCTATCAACTACATAAAAATTGTTGATTTAAGTTTAAT
>BQNB010011694.1:4759-80772 GCA_026074375.1 Tanacetum coccineum | reverse complement strand
GAGATGAAGTAAGAAATCAAACAGTACTACAACTTAGATTATTAGTTTAAGTTTTTAATTATTATTGTAATATTTTTATTTTATTCGAATTATTATGTAATGTGTTTTATTATTAATGAATTTTACTTTAATATTTAAAAAGTTGTTAAAAAAGATGTCGGTCACCTTACTGGACCTAAAAGATCGCCTATAAGTGTAAGACAATAGAGATTATTATTGATTGAATCAGTTACGTATAGTATGTCTATTCATAATAAATAGATAGCTTGAATAATAAGCAACACCAAACCCTAAACGGCTAAACTTAATGTACCACAAACGCACACTCGAGCTTGAGCCAATAACCTAACCGCCAAACAGCAAGTCGCATAAGAGAGAAAACTAATGACATTTAACATGTGGTACATAAAAAGGGTCCTACAAATTAAATATTAGAGGGAACAGAAACGATATTTTGAAAAGACAGGTGGCAGTGATGAATGAAATAACGACCCCAAAAGCAGATAACTTTGAAACCAGCCTCCTCACTCGGTCTGAAAAAAAACTAAAACAATGGCGTTGATTACGTCAGCAACGCCGTCAATATCGGCATCACTTGACCGGAATTTGATCCATAATCTATCATCCAACACCAGCAGCTTCCGACTACATCGCGTCAATTCATCCAAATTAGCCGGTATAATTAGTTTGTTACTATTATTATTATTATTATTATTATTCAAAGTGTTTGTTGCTATTTTTATATGAAGCGGTGTAAACCGAAATTAATTAGTGATTTGATTACAATGTGGTTATCATTTTTTTTAATGAATATGTGTAAGCACACAAGATTTTTAATAGATTATATCAAATTAAATTCACATATATTTCCAGCTTTTCTGTGATAATCCATTATTTTCTTAAGGGTATTCAAGTAATTTGACTAGTTATAAGCCTTTTGTATGGGCTTGGGCTTATGGAGGCTTCTGGCTTATAAAACCTTTCATAAGCTTGTGCGACAAACAAGGCTCATTTTGTAAACTGACTTATTTTAAAAGCTCAAGCCCCTACAACCGTATAATCCCATCTCCATCTACCAGCTACAACTCCGGTTCCAGCAACAACATTTATTTTTACCGAACATACATTTAGATTGATGAAAACCACATATCGGGCTTGGGTAGCTAATCTATTTTTTTTATGAACCACAAAACCACACACACAGAGGGTGAGGTAATACTACCAGCGACCAGTTGTTGACATCAGACCCAACGAAACCAGCACATACCACCATTCATACAGATTTCGTTTTGAGAGCAACCACCCAAACCAAACACAACACAAACAACCAGCAAATAGAGAAAGCGAGGTTTTATGAGGGCCAGCTATACTACAATCCGTTCCAGCCACAACATTATCTTTTACAGAACATACATTTATATTGATGAAAACCACATAATCGGTCTTGGGTACTCTAATCTACATTTTTTTTTATGAATAGTATTTACTAAAGTCGAGTGTTTTTATTTTTTTAATACGTGTATAGTAAGATGCTCGAAGTTTTAGTCTTTTGACTAAGTTACAAAGCTTAATACAAATATCGTAGAGAAGATAGAACAAAGAACATAGCGCTAATCAATTCATTATTTGACACGTGTCATGGATGACTAAAACTTCATATTTTTTGTTCCGTTTTTTAGAGAAATGATAGAGAAACCTAACATATTTGCCTAAACTCATGCCTAATCCATTAATAATTTGACACATCACTCATTCATTTTCTCAATCTATATCTTCACTTTTGATTTTTTCACTTGTCATCATCTTATTTATAGGCATGTTTTTGGTCATGCATTATAGGTATGACAATCATATTCCTTTAGGGGTACCAATAACCAACCCCGTAATAATATCATGAAATTTCAAACGAGTTGTTATTGTACTTTATTAACTAAGGTACGATGTGGAGACGGTTGACTTTAGCACCTTTTCCCCCCGCCTATCTCTTTGAGAATGTGAGTGGTATTGCGGAAATACCTCTATACTTCAAACATCTCAGTAGACATTTCTTTTTGTAGAGAGCTTTAATTTGTTCTTCAAGACAAATAAGACGTTTGCTTTTTTTTTTAAAGTAGACAAATGTTAAAGTACAACGTTGACGTTTTTGTCAAGTTCTAAACGTTAATAAAACAGCCCTCATATTACGACAAGTAATTGCCACATTAAGCACATATCGTACTTTTTGTCCCTCCAGTTTCTCCGAGTGGCATTCTAGAAATATCTACATATTTTTAACATATAGACATTCCATTTAAGGCACTGGAAAGGTGTGTATCTTGTTTGTGGTGCATTTTGTATTTTCCTTAGATTCAGTATGGGGAATAATTGATGATCGTGTCGGCTACAACTCATTTCTATCGTAGATGTCTTTGAGCATTTGGAAATGAGATGACAGACCAAATGAACCTTAAACGTTTGTATATCTTGCTAGACATTTTAAGTAAATAGGGTCGTGTCATGCAAAACCAGATAGCTGAATAGATATGATCACATAATGAATATTGCAAATAGATACCTGTGGTTAAGAAGCTAAAACGCGTAGGCATTTAATCAAGAGGCTAGAGCTAGTTGGTATTTCGGCTGCATCATATATTGTATGTCCATGATTAAGACATTTTATATGCAGGGCATGGATGTTCTTGGATGCAAGACAACTCAACCTATAAGGATATCATAGCCAGCAACGAAAGAAGGCATGGTCCGTTACATGCAGTGTTTCCGCCTACATCTGCCGATGTTTCCTCTGTGAAGGATCTCTTTGAATTTATTTGCTCGGGTCCACTAATAGACAAACTTGGGTTCACCCCAGAGACAATAGCCGAGTCTATAGACAAGTGGCTAGAGAACGGATCTCACGTGTGCAAATTGTTTAATCTTAATGATCTATTCCTGACTACACCCCAGAAAGCTAGAATTTATCACTATTATATACCAGTCTTCTTGTGGTGTGAACAGCAGATAGCTGATCATAGGTCCGCGTTTAAAGATGGCGATGACATCCCTCCTTTGGTGGTATTATCCTAATCTTCTAATGCTTTGCATCCGTATACAACTGTTATACATAACATAGATGACGATAGTTAGGGAGGAAAAAATGGTGTAATTTATCTTACACACGAAAGGGATTCTTATAAGTGGTTAGGTGTTTTATGATGTTAAAATTGATTATATTGCTGATTTAATGGTGGTTTCTCGTCCTGATTATAATGTGCAGAATAAGCTTTTAGGTGACATTTTCTGTTGTTGTGCAGATTGGGTTTAGTGCTCCACAAGGTTGCGGGAAGACTACACTTGTTTTCGCTTTAGACTATCTTTTCAAAACTTCAGGGAGGTAGTACAGAGTAATGATGCATTTTTGAGAATTAATGATGTGCTTGTGGTCATTAATTCATAATAATGTTGTGAAACTTTTAACATTTCTTACTTTGGTTTATGTATCAGGAAGTCTGCAACTATTTCCATAGACGATTTCTATTTGACACATGATGGCCAGGTAACATTCAAACGCAGTGTGAAATATACTGATTGCGATATAATTTTTCGGGGGCAAAAGTTATTGAACTGGTTACTCTTTCTACTAAAAAGTTTAATTGTTAACTAACAGAAATTATTTGGTTTTTCTGATGTCTAAAGCGGTTATAGTTTTCTTTAGGTTAAGCTGAGAGAAAGCAACCCCGGGAATGCTCTTTTAGAGGTAGGATTCCATTTAGTCTCTTTGTGGAAAGCATAAGTTTAACACACCATGATTGGTGGCGCTGTATAAGTAACTAGTTCACAGGACGCTTTTTCTTTACCTACAGTTTCGAGGAAATGCTGGAAGCCATGATCTTTCTCTATCTGTTGAAACTCTAACATCTCTGGAGAAACTGACTAAAGAAGGTGTGACTGACGCTCATTTTGTCCCACGTCGGTATTCTATCATTTGCTTAATCATTAATTTTGAACTAATTTTTGGAGCACGAAACATGTCTAGGTATGAAGATGAAGCTGCCCCGATATGATAAAGTAAGTATATATATCATACATGCATATCTTCCAAACGACATTGTGTCAATATTGCTGAGTATGAATTGGGATTTTCTCGGATGCAGTCTGCATACAATGGTAGAGGGGACAGAGCCGATCCTTCGACATGGCCTGAAGTTGAAGGGCCTCTAACAGTAAGTGAAACTCATAAGCAACTAGTTAGTTGATATTAAATGAATCTTAATGTTCAGCTCTATATCTATTACCGTCAGTTGTCACTGTTGTTTATGCTGGTATAACTGCATCATATGTAGGTAGTTCTATTTGAGGGATGGATGCTTGGTTTCAAGCCTGCTCCTGCTGATGCAGTAAAAGCTGTTGACCCACAGGTTAGGTCACTATTATGATGTGTTTATATCAACTCTGGCAAATCATTAACATGGCGTTAACTTTCATCTGCAGCTAGAAATAGTAAATAAAAATCTAGAGACTTATTATGATGCATGGGACAAGTTCGTGAAATCATGGATTATTATCAAAATCAAAGACCCAAGTTGTGTCTACGACTGGCGGTTACAGGTTTGTCATCACCATGAGTTCCTCCTGAGTGTTTTTATAAATATCGACTCATTTACTTATGATTGGGTCGGTTTGGTAGTGTTACATCTCTAACTGGTAAAAATGGAATAGCTTGAAAGTGAAAGGGTCAAGTGTCGCCCACAGTGTATTTTGTAATCATATTTCACTCACTAATGGTTTAAACAGGTTATGTTTTATCTATACCGGGTACAACAAAAGTGTCTTTGGTCTTCCTGTTTCAACCCATACAAAATTTACCCACTTTGACCCAATACCAACCCTCAGACCCCGTCCATATTTTTCCATGTCTAGTCTCATTACTTAATATAGCTTTGGAAAATCTTGCAGGCAGAGATTGCAATGAGAGAAGCTGGAAACCCAGGGATGACTGACGAGGAGGTGGGTATTGATATCTATCTTCCTTCAACTCTTTCTAATAGTGCGTTTATTCAATTGGTTGTAAACCACCATTTGTTATATTCTTTATGACGCGGGTGCAGGTGAGGGATTTTGTATCCAGATATCTGCCGGCATACAACGCATACCTCCCTACACTCTACACAGAAGGCCCAAAGGGGTCAGATTCTAAGCGCACACTCATTGTTGAAATTGACGAAGGAAGAAATCCAATCCTTGCTGGCTAGATAGAGGTAACCACAACGGCTGATTCATCTTTATTCGCTTCAGTTTCAGAGTACTTAATATGTATATTGTAAAAGCCTACAGGTACTATAAAATAAGTTCATTCTTTTTATTAAATTCCAATTGTACATGAAAGGTATGCTATGTACACAAGCCTTAACAAGAGTATCTTTCTCACTCTCTCTATACACACATGCACACGCGTATGTGTGAGAACGTGTATTTGTTAATGTCAATAATTTCCGTGTGTAGAGTTTTATCACCTCTCTTCAAAAACTCCCTAGTAGTAGATACAAGGGTTAAAATCTAAATAATCTAGCTAAAACGGAAATTGGTCAGACGGGTCAAAGTTCCCCAAAGAGTATGTTTTATGTATAAAACTTCAAAAGTTATTTTGTTTATAAAGTTAAGATTACTTTTCAGGTGCAACATTTTTTGTAATTTTACTTGGCAAAGTGATCCGGATTGACCCATTATAACCGTGAAAAGACTTTCCCATTTTGACCCGTAAAATCGGCCATTGTTCTACTCCTAACATGCACACCATAGAAGAACAAAGAACATGCAGGGACATAAATATCGCACAAATTAGATATGTTCCCATAATAAGTGCAACGGTCTTAGGAAAATGAATAAACAAAGCTAACACGTAGCATACATAACAGATTCGTAGGTACATAACTTGGTTCTTTCAAATCGATACACGTAGAAAATGAATAAACAATACAGTCGGAGCAGCGATTGTATAGGACTACTTGCAGCAGCAACAATTACAGTCCAAACATCTTTCACATCTCTTGGGGCAGCAGCAACAGCAAAACAGTGTGTAGAAGCTGCATCGATAAATGCTAATTATGAGAAAATTCCATTTAGAGAGGTGATTTGAAACCACACACGGTAGAGGTGACGAAATGTGATTGGTAACGGGTTAACATGGTTCGCGCCCAAATAAGTACTTTTCCGTCTGGCCAAATATTTCAGGGGTCTGAGACTGAGTAAAAACACTTTTTTCCGTAATTTAAAAGTTTTCTTTAATAATCTGTTTCCGGACCCATTTGAACCATTTCCTTTTAGCTACTTGTTTTATATTCCTCATTTGACTTACAATTGACCCGAACCAACATATTCATTAGCAAATGGGTCGAAATTGCCAACTCTACTACACAGATCACTAACTTAGGACAAATCAGAGACACCATGTAAGCTTTCAAATTTGGAGAACTATAGAATATAACACAGTTAAGAAGGTATACAAACCAGGCATACGGGCAGCCACGTTCCTCCTTACGGTTTTGCACATCTTGATGGCGTGACATCTCTTGTCTTTTTGGTGCTTCCGACATCTCCTGACTGTATGAATCTGGTTTTCCGAAAGTAATTGTTGTAAACTAAAAGAAACAAAGGAGAACATGGGTGTTATAAAGAAGGGTAGTTGGTAGTTAGCAGCTAAAAGTAGGCATGGCATTAGTTTTAGCCCCCACTCCAACTATATGTCATGTTCTCTTTAATATAACCAATCGGTTGCTCGGTTTCACTTCGTTCACGTGGCTCACGATTCTTCAAAGTACTTAAGTTCTCGAGTTGAGATTTGTACTATAGGATTGCCATGGAGTGTCACTCCTATCGTGTGGTTTCCCTGGTCAAATGTAGAGGCGGAAACATTGACGAGTTGGGTGATGGGTCAAAATGGGTTCATATTGAAATAGTTGATTTTTTAGTTGGGTAGAAGTGGTTGGGTCATAAGTGTATGGGTTAAAAAATTGCCATTTCTGGCCTAATAATCTTATTTGACCCTTTCGAGACAAATACAATGGATACCGAACCGTTCATAAGTAATCGGGTCGAAATTGCTACCTCAGCTATATAATCAGATCCATCATATCGGTAGATTACTACATATTGTTTCCTATTCTTAGGGAAGTATTCTCATTTTTGTTTCGAGTATCCTGTCGAATAGTCACATGCTTCTCAAACCAGTAGAAAAATGTTTGCCGAATTAAAAGCTGCATATCTAACAGCAATACTACTCGGCTATTAAAGTTATTAACCATGAAACGAAATTGAAACGTAGTGCATGGACCCGAAACAAAAACAGCACACAAGTTGCATATACTAATGTTGTATTGTATTACTAGCCAATATCCACTACATATATAACCTTTCTTGCTGGTGTTTTTCAAACAAAAATATCGTTGCATAAAGCTCAACAAAAAACGCGCTTGTGATCCCAGACTTCTCTACCTCGACTTGTGGTTCAGCTTTTCAGAAGTGTTCTTGGATCTGCATTGCAACAAATGAGATCAGTCACGGAACATATCATATGATCAAACTTCAGAACTAAACTAATTAAGGGTGTACGTAGCGGATGAGTAATAAGATGTATACCTAGTTGGTTAATAGCTTCCGAGCTTTTCATTAATCTTATTCGTTTACACGTTTCAACAAACATCCTGAAAAAACATAACACAAAGCGTTAGATTATATCTCCAAAACCGATAAGATCTGCAGCTCCAAAACATTTATATTTCTAATGGTTCGATATATAGAGTCTTGAATCATAAGAACCATATATACGTATACGAAAACTTACTTCCATGGAACGTCCCCGACTAGCATCCAATCACCATCTCTATCTTCATATGTCGGAACATGCTCAGACGATCTATTTACATGATCAGTCATCTTCTCATTCACTACATTGCCTAAAACATCAATCATCAATGAGTTAACACAAACTTGCTCGATCAACACACCAAATCCAAATGCTAGATCATTACGATACTCATTAGTACTTACGGATGGTGAAGCACGAAAACATGTCTTCAAAAGCACAAAGAAGTTGTTCATAACTTGTGAATGATTTAAGATTTACTTTTCTCAAGTACGGAGCTCCATCAACAGCCACTTTTACGTACTTGCAGCTACTCTTTGTCGTTGTGTTCTTTCTGTATGATCGCACCGGTGGCCATCCTACCACTCGTTCCCTGTAATTCGACCAATAAGTACTTTTACTACATATACTTACGACAAAAAGACCTTATATATAGTTCTTAAAACATTTGTATTGTTGATTACATTTGCATGCATGTTTGAGCACTTAACCACTTATAAACTAAGGTTTCGTATTATCGTATATCGATTTAAATTGCTTTCTTAGGATCGATTCTTTGTGAACTAATTTTGGGTGTTTGTTTCGGCTTATATAGCTGGCTTATGGCTTATTGGTTTTGAGCTTATGTTTCCTATAATGTTTTCATAACTATCACTTTTTGTGATTATTTTGATAATTGATTAGGCTTATATAAGCTTAATTATAACGTAACAAACCAAAGAAAGTCATAAGCCAAGCTATATGTGCCGCGAAACAAACACCCTTTATGGGGCGTTTGTGTAATCTTTGTATGTGGGATTCTTAATAAGCTTATTTGATTTCAGTTAATATGTTCAGCAAGCCACAATATTCCCGTTTAATATGATACATATGATCAAAATAAAATTATATCATATCGTAGCAGACTTATATAATAGCCGAAAAACAAATAAGCTCATGACTACGCATAAAGGCTTATAACTCTCTTAAAAGTATGTAGGTTTTTTCTTACGATAACTTATATTAAACATAACTAACAAACATTCTAGATCTAAATAACGTAAAATGTGTAACTAAACTTATACGAATGTATGAAGTAGATACAAAACAAAAGCAAACTCTCATATTTCGTGCAATAATCATCAACGTTTAGTTAGTTTATATCATCTTATTATATGTAATACAACATACAACATTAATTAACTTACTTTGATACATGCAAGATCTTGCATCCGCTTCTGAACATTCCAGAATCGGATAGGTTTCAAATACACCACCTACCGAAAACAGTCCCCTTGTACACAAGACTTTCATTTCTCGAAGAACTATCCGAGGTAATGCTAGCCGTGAGCCAATTTCATCATAATCATCTTATTACCGGCTAGTTTCACACGATTTCCCCATCGACATAAGGCCCGAACGATCCTCCCGTTGATCTGATAAAATTTGAAAGCTAATTAACAAAAACGCGTTGGTTCTATGAGGATTATATATGATACATGTCTAGTATCATGTATTGAATATATATAAGTAACTACCCTCACGTGTCCCAAAATTATTGTATCTCGACAAAAAACACACAGTTTAAGAAAAGTGCATTTATTACTGCATTCTCTTTCTTACTACTTTTTGGCAGAATGACAGTTTTATCTTTAGCTAATTAATTAAATTCTTCTTTAAAGTTTTTAATAATAATTTCAAACAGGGGTAATATTGGAAACTTGATCAAACTTCCCTATCTATTTTTAGTAGTGGACAATTAAATTAGGACATCACAAAAAAGAAAATTGGACAATAAAAATGGGACTGAGGGAGTAGAAAAAACATATTAAACCTGACAAATGGGATAGTGACACGTGTCCTACAATGACATTTTTACCATGTTATGAATTCATGGGACTTCTTGATATCTTGTCGGGGAATGTATTTTCTTAGAAACTTACAAGGAACATATAAATGATAAAAGTCAAAAAGAAATATTTAAACTCATGATTTTTTTTCCTAAAAAAGTTACTCCGTGTGATTTTAGATGGAAATAAATCATTCATACTCATGATTTTTCTAGGAAAGTTCATCTATGTTTTCACCCAAAACATCTCGGTTCACACGGCCTATTTTGATCCGTGCTCGTTTTGACATGTTATACTCTCACTCGCTCGTTTTGCCACCTCTACATACATGTAACCCTAACGCGAAAACTGTTTAAAATTGTTGCGACCTTTAATCAGAGACGATGTTTCGCTATATAATGCAATGTTCAAGTGTTTTTCAAATTATAGGGAGAATTAAGATCGAACCTGATACATATGCCATAAAACTTTCCATTTGACGATCTTAAAAACAAAAGTTTGCATTGCGATTATATATCCATATCAGTTATCTTCACGCCGTTTTTACAAGAGTGTAGGCGATGTCTTTTCACATGGCCAACACTTGACGAATGCCAAAAAATTTCATGCACTTTTATTAGATATACACACACACAACATGAAGCTCGAGTTTAATTCGTGCATGCGCTATTAGTGTATATGTATTTTGTGTGTATAAGTGTCTCTTTATGATAATGGCACGGGATCATCCAAATTTACGAGGCGGTTTTGGTTATCTTAACACGTTTATTATAGCTAATTACCTATTAGTTTGGTTATTTAAACACGTAATCAAGTTTTGAAATTGCAATCGTAAATAAACAAGCATGCTTTTGAGACGTACTTTTTTGTGTGTGAACTCAATATATAACATTTAAATGTATACAAACAACTTTTTACATATATAAGACATTAAATAAACACCGTCATAGGTAGAGACATGACAAAATGATTAAAACCAGAGACAAAGCTTGTGGAGATGTTTGTGTGCTAATTAAAGACTTGTCATCTTTTCCAGACCAAATGAACCCCAATACGTGCACATTCTATTTAATTACCTATAAGAGTAATAATTAACAACTTAACTTCTTAAAAACAACTTTTAATAATACTTCAAATCGGTTGTAAATAAAAAAAATGATTTTCTTTTCGTTCTTCTCAGACTTGCAAGTGTCTTACTTCTTTTGGTCATTACTTAAGTCATAAAATAAACTCAATCTTTTGTGATATGTAAGATACTACTCCATCGTCTCATTTTTATTGTCCACGTTTCTTTTTTGGGATGTCCAATTTTAATTGTCCACTACTAAAAATAGATAGGAAAATTTAATTAAGTTTACTATATTACCCTTGTTTGAAATTATTATTACAAACATTAAAGAAGACTTTAATTAATTAGGTAAGGGTAAAACTGTTATTCTGCCAAAAAGTAAGAAAGAGAAAGCAGTAATAAATGCAGTTTTCTTAAACTGTGTGTTTTTTGTCGGGGGACAATAATTGTGGGACGGAGGGAGTATATTGGATATAGAAGCATATTATGAAATTATTGGTAGTAATAATGCTATGTGTAAAAAGAAAAACCTCATTCATTCACTCGTTTTAGTTTGCAAATTAATTAATATTTGATTCTTCCCATGCGTAAACAACCACGAAGTGTTAAAAGGCACTGACTGTCACTTTAAGATGTATGAAGTGTCAACTTTAATTCTCACTAGGTGCAAACAACTCTCAAATGACCACGTCAACCTCATCGGAAAAGGAGGGCTTTATCCAGTTTGAGTCTGTGCGGCGATGAGTTCAAACGGCTTTAATTAGTCCGTCATAAGTTCAAAAAATATAATTAGCAGAGAAAAAGAAGAAAAAAATTTCGATAATAAAATTATAAACAATAGACTTTATTGGGTTTGCATGTGTTCCAGCAATCCAGCATGTTTGTCTAGGCTTTAGTAGTCTCCCGGACATTCTGCAGGGGTCTTTGGTTTTGGAAACACAATCTAACATGCCACTGTTTAATGCTTCTCTAATAACATCTCTAACATGCATGCATGTTCTCCTATGTTTTTACTTTTTACATTTACATCATGGATTTATGGGCATTTATACATGTTTGCATGTGTGCGTGTATGATGTATAATAAGACTACATGGTTCGCTAGCGTGCAGTGACGAAGCCAGAATTTTAGTAATATTTAGCCCACAAATTAATATCGCTAACACAATACTAGCTTATTTTTAAAGACGTAACCATTTTTTAGAATAATTAAAAAAGAAATATTAAATTACTACTCAAGATAAACAAAAACTCATAATGAAACTATTTTATATGACGAACACTACATAATACAACATATTTTACAATTCAAATCCATATAACAAAAATTAGATGAATTGTGATTGTACTAAAGTAATTGCAGAGTACTACAAAATGCATGAAATCTTAATGCTAAAGAGTAAGGATAGTCCAAATAAATTTAGAGGGACCAATGTAGTACAAGTCTAATAAATATATAGGCTTCAATTAAAAATTTTGGGGTTGGCCAGGGCCTACCCAACTTATAACGTAGCTCCGTCACTGCGGCAATACATTTGCTTTCGTCGTTGTACCTAAAAACAGACGACCAATCTGATTTAAGGGAATCATGTTAAATATGAGCCCTGTGCCTTGAAATTTGATTGCTTTCTTTAGTTAGCGTCTAATAAAAGTTTGTCTTCTGCTTCTACCCCATTCTGTCTGTTATTTATTTACTGTTGATTTATTTATTGTAATTAATTTATATAAATAAAAGTGTAATTGTTTCCCTACATAAATATCACTCGAGATGAGGTAAGATAGTCGAGTTCAAGCTTGACTTGACGTGGTTATAATTAATCAGCTATAGAGTTGCTTTCATTCTTGTTGGTTTAATTGGTTTGATTATGAAAATTACGTTTGATTAAGCAAACCTATTATTTGAACGTACTCTTACTCAATAAAGCCCGATCGATATAACCAAGATGAAGGACGTTAAAGCGAAAACTTTGAATTACTGAAGTATATTCGTTATGCAAATATGTACGTATATATACCATTTTATTTTTATGATGTGATGACATAAATTAATATGAGCAAATAAATGAAGTGTGATAGAATTAATGTATGCACCAGCATAATATTTGAGGGGACACAAATGTTCCTGGTTCCAACATGTTCATTCTTTTTTATGAGAGGTGATTTGCACGCTTTTAATTTTGATTGGAACACTCATTATACAAACAGATAAAGCATTGTGTGAACTCTGATACAACTATGTAATGCATAGATGAGAGTGTCTCAATCAATATTTAAAATGTGCAAATCAATTTCCCTTTTTTATGGGTTGCCACTTGCTAATATAATTGTTTCAACTCTCTTTTATTTAAGAGCAATGCTAGACTCACATAATTTTTACAAACAAAAATCCACACTTACATGTGGCATGTGAAGTGTACCAATTAGATTGCATGAAATTCTCTTTCTTACTTTTCACTTTCCATAATCAAGTGACACATGTGAGTGTGGATATATTTTTGTAAAAATTATGTGAGTCTAGCATTTCTCTTTATTTAAAGGGCATTTACATCTATATCCTTACAAAAGTTCAATATTACATCAATATCTTTCTCAATTTTATAATTACGTCATTATCCTTCATTAACTTTTATAATTACATCAATATCCTTCCACACTTTTGAAATTACATCAATATCCTTCCCAAAAAATTTAATTCTCATTTACATCAAAAAATCAACATGTTTTCTCATCAATCGAGGCCAAATATGCATATGAACAAATAAATATATATGAGCAATATCTTTTCATATTTATATTCAAACTTTTGTAATTATATCAACGCGTTTTTTTTGTCGTTTGATGTCAAAACGTATATATGAATAGTATGATCATGATCGATATAAGAGATAAATAATAGTTTCATAATCTAAAATCAAAAATATTATGATTTAATTGATTTTTGGACATATATATCCTTTTTAAAAGCGTGAGAAGGATATTGATGTAATTAAATTTTTTTGGTAAGGATGTTGATGTAATTAAAAAATTAAGAAGGATATTTATGTAATATCAACTTTTGAGAAAGATATATATGTAAATTTCCCTTTATTTAATTACTTGTACTTTATCTCTACTACTTTATAAAGCATTTAACTAATTTTCTAAAAATAGTATTAAATAAAAACATTTTTTTTGGGAAAGTTTATAATGTACTCCATCCGTCCCAAATTAATAGTCCCTCTTTCCATTTTGGGTTGTCCCAAAATTATTGTCATCTTTCAAATATAGTTGTGAGTAATGTAGCAAGTTTACTGTATTGCCCCTAATGATACTAGAAATTAAAAACTTTATTCAAAGTTTTAATTAATTCCATAAGGGTAAAACTGTCATTCTGCAAAAAAGTAAGAGAAAGAATGCAGTAATGATTATGTTTTCTTAAACTATGTGTTTTTTGTCGGGTGACAATTAATTTAGGACGGAGGGAGTATATGTTTTATCAATATTGAGGTCAATGTAACTGAAAATTAAATGTTTATTTTGTAACACTCCATTTAAGTGTATTAATATAGTCCATTTGTAACAGTCCATTTAAGTGTATTAATGTAGTTCATTTGTAACGGTCCATCCATTTCAACTCATTATGAAACACTATTTAAGTGTATTAATTGTAAATCATAAACCTAAGGAATATAAAAACCTAACACACTGAATAAAATTACTCCATCATTATTTTTCATCTCTCTATGTTTTCTCTCTCTAAAAAGCACAAACACCTCTCACTCTCTCTTTTAAAACCACCAAATCCTGCTGCCACACATATGAAATTACGCTGCCACAACCATTTAGTTCTGCCGCCACATTTGCCAACATCATGTGTCGTCACAACGACTGGTTTACATTGTTTAGGTGGGTTTGGCTGGTTGTTTTGAAGTAGGTGGTTTGGCCTGTGCTTTTTATATTTGTGGTTTTGATTGTAGTTGTTAGTGATTGAGATCAAATAGGAACTGTTTTTGGTTTATGTCATGGTGGTTTCGTGGTTTCGTTTTTGGGTCTTAGCCGGATCTTGGTATGTAGTTTTAGCCTTAAACCGTTGTTGTGAAAATGTTGTGGCGAAAGGCTTTATTTGTTTTGTTCTAGATCTAATTCCTTGTAAAACTTTGGACTTAAAGATTGTTTCATGTCGTGATAAAAATCATATGTTATGATGAAAGATGAAAGTATATATAATTGCGGCGTGTAAAACGAGTTTTCAAGGTTTGTAAACTTGCTTTTTATATTTTTGTTATTTTTTTATTTGTATGCTTTTTGTATTGTTTTGAAATTTTGTGTTATCTCTACTTCTCTACTATTTTATAAAGGATTTAGGACATTCCTAAAATAGAAGTCTTAAAAAAATTAAAAACAAAAAATATTTCTTTAAAAGGAAATTAACAAACTATTAGCCAATATTGTATTATTGTTCATCCCAACTGAAAATTAAAGTGTCTCCATGCACTTCATTTCGTAACAGGCTTATTTTGTAACTGTCCCTATAAGTTTATTCATGTGATCTATTTGTAACGGTTCATTAAACATCATTTAAGTATCAATAAGTATCTATTCTAAGCTTCTAAATTATATTATAATGTATTTAGGACATTAAGCTAAAAGGTAAGATTTAAAATTAAAATATTCTAACTTGTTTATTAAAGAAAGTTTTATAAATATATGAATATAACGCATGGTCATAGTAACATTAACAGCCAATTCTATTTTGAAAATTAAATCTAAAATTGGAACGGTCCATTAAAAATAAAGTTGTAAGTTTGTAACAGTCCATTCTTTTTAAAAAAACATAAAAAACTATCTCTCTCTTTCTATTCATATAGCTCCTTCAAACAAAACGAATTTTTATGTATTAAAAAGCCTATTTAAACATTCGTAACCGTTGTATATTATTAATACAAATCCAACGCAAAACTCAATATAAAAAACAGGTTCTCTTTCCTCTCTCACCTAAAAAACACACCACTACCATCTTTCAAAAACTAGCAAAAAAAGTCTGAAATTCAATGTTTTAATAAAGCATCAATAAAAACATGGGTTTTGCTAAACTCTGCCCGCTAGGCATGGTTTAATTTGTCTATAAAATGAATGTTTTAATTAATTCAAGTGAAAATAATATAATATAGTAATTTACAAGTTCATTTAATGTGTATTTAATACATTTTTTTGTTAATTATAAAGTTTTGTGTTTATTAACTACACCCTAAACTTTGCCCAGTGGCATTGTTTAGCAAAACCCAAAAAACATTTGGGCCTCATAAAAAAATTAAATTTTTATGTAACCATCACTTAAACAAAAGACTATACGTTTTTCATTAACCTCTGTATGGCCTAAAAAATTTCCTCATGTAATGCTTATTAGTAATTAGTAATTAGTAATAAATATATATTCAACCACTCATCAACCTAGCCACTATATAAAATCAATACACAACCAAATCTTTAAGTACGCAAATATATCATATCAACAACGTAGATAATAAAAAATTGATCATCAACATTCTTACTAAAAAAGTACAATTAATATATCACATGATACAAAACAATAATGCATAAATCATCTTATAATTTTTTTTTCCTTTTTAAAACATAATTATATGAAATTTACAATTAATTAATGATATTTTTAAAATATCCCTCACTCAAAAATAAACTTAATATAACACATGATACAAAATGATAATGCATAAATCATCTTATCTTTTTTTTCTTCTTTAAAACACCACTAAATGAAATTTACATGACATTAAGCGGGTCATAGAAACCAATCTTTTATGTAGTTAGACTTTCTGACACCGCATTTTTCGACCATGCAATGGACCACTATTTACGACCACAACTTAGCAATATAGACACCATCAGATGGCGCTAAAACCGCTACTCTCTATGTTTAAATGTTACTGTATATAATATTACACGTCCAAAACAACTAGCAATAGTTGTGACCACCGTTTTCGTATCGTCGTTGCTCCGTGATGCACGGGTTGTCTGCCATTTTTTTATGAAATAGTGTGCGGTAAAGTTGTTTCCTAAAGCTATCTATATGCGTAAAGTTAGCATCGTGAGAAACATATAATCGCTTAACAAAAATTTTGATTATAAGGTGCCCGCCGCCGTAATGCGCGGGTACCCTGCTATAAAAGCTTTTTATAATGTTACTAAATTCATAAGAAAAAACAAGCTAATTTTCAATAATAACATTTGTTGAACATTTTTTTGCCATGAAACCAAGGTATACTCCTACTCAATCTAATTACAAGTTCAATAATGTTGGAGGTGGGTATAAGGGTACTAGATTGTTACCTAAGCCAACTACTACACCATTAGATTTACCTGCACCTACTCAGACTAATAATAGGGCAAGATTCACAAACACACCTTTTAGGAGACAATTGACACAAAAGGAATTAGAAGAAAAAAGGGCCAAGAATTAATGTTTTTACTGTGATCAGAGATGCAGTCCTGGCCACAAGTATAGTGGACAGGTGCATTCTTTGGAAGTAATAGGAGAAAGTAAAGAGTATGAGGAAGAGGGAATTGAGCAGTTAGTTGAATCAAATGAGGAAGATGAAAATGTAAAATTATGAATGTTGTGTTTAACAATAATGGTCAAGAAACTCCTAGAATTTCATTGAATGCGTTGTTTTGGGGTCAATTCTTTCCAAACAATGAGGGTGAGAGGTATGGTGGGGAAACAACCTCTACACATATTAGTTGATTCAGGCAGCACTCGTAATTTTGTAAATGTAAGAAGTGCAAAGAGATTGGGATGTAAGATAAGGCCTACTGCCCCTTTGCTTGTGTTAGTAGCTAATGGGCAAGAAATAGTGAGTAGCTATGAGTATAGACCATTTAATTAGAGCATACAGGGTCAAGACTATTCTTGTGATGCTATGTTACTACCTCTTGGTGGCTGTGAAATGGTTCTTGGGGTTTAATGGTTGTCTACTTTGGGAGACATCATGTGGAATTTTAAGAATTTGACCATGGAGTTTAAGTTATTGGGTAAAAGGATACTGTTGAGATGAACTAAGCAAACTACATTTCAATGGATGCAAGGAAAAAATGTTCAAACAAAGTCCAAAAACAAAGAAGCTGAAATATACTCTCTCATGTTAGGAGTGTACCCTGCAAGTTGTCAAGGGATGGAAGTGAATAAGGATGTTCCTGGAAGTATCACAGCTATTTTAGAAGAATTTGAAGATGTCTTTGCATTACCCACTGAGTTACCACCTCAGAGAACGCATGACCACAAAATACCTCTTGTGCCAAACACTCCTCCAATTAATATCAGACATTACAAACACCTTCCAAGCCAGAAGGATGCAATTGAAGTAATAGTCAAAGAATTGATGGATTCAAGGGTTATAAGGGCAAGCCACAATTCATTTTCTTCTCCCATTGTTATGGTTAAAAAGAAGGATGGAACATGGAGGATGTGTGTGGATTATACGCAATTGAACAAGTACACAGTGAAAGATAAATTTCCCATACTAGTAATTGAGGAGTTAATGGATGAATTGGGAGGTTCTGTAGTATTTTCTAAACTTAATTTAAGGTCTGGGTACCATCAAATAAGAATGAATAAGGAGGACATTGGTAAGATTACTTTTAGAACCCATGAAGGCCATTATGAATTTTTGGTCATGCCATTTGGGTTAACCAATGCACCTTCAACCTTTCAATCCTTGATGAATGTTATGTTTAAGCCTTTCTTAAGTGTAGGATCCCGATTATCACTTCATAACATATAACAACCACGAATCGAACTAGAAATTAGAGAAAGAAAGTGAGTTGATTAAGAGAGAGAAAGAGGAGAGAGAGTTGAGAGAGAATTAGAGAAAAGAGAAAATGAAATATTATAAAATGAAATCAACTAACTTTTCCTAGGTGGAAAAGTTACTTATATACCCCGACACATTAAGTGACGTTCGGGATATTTGACTAGGACCCGGGCTCGGGTTTTGCTTGGGATTAAACCCGAAACATATACAATATTAGATTAACTATCGAGCCAGATTCCCGATACTTTCCTATTACAACGTTAACTAATTGATTGACCGAGACTAACATACATAATGGACGAACTTTATGTTCGACTCAATATTTTGAGGCTAACAATCTCCCCCGAAGTGAGTTCATTGATGACACTCCTTCATGAGATCAATGAGATTGCTTTTGTCGTTAAGCTCATGTGGTCTTGGTCTTTCTCTTTGTTCTTAGTTGTAGGTTTGTTCCTTCATGCTTTGCGATCTTGACTTTGAGCCTTTGTCATTGTCTTTATCGTCTTTGCCATCTTGCGATCTTATGTCTTTGGCCAACATTCTCATACTATGCCTTACCTTGAAAGCTTCAAATCAGAGTTAGCGTAAGTCTTTGTCTTTAAATCTTGAGCTTTCATGATAGATTGTCTTTGTAGAATGAGCATGAACATGTGGTAATGAATCGACTTTGGTTGATTGGTTACCGTCACCATGTTTTTTAGACCTGCATGTTTAAATTAGTAATGAATCGAGAAATTGATTGAAAACAATCGAATAATTACTTGTAAAGCATTTTTGTAAAACACATCGGGAGTTTTAAGCTTTTATCAAAATTCATCAACCGTCAATTCATTTACTGGACCAAATCGATATCCAATTGTCACAAGTTTGATTTATATAGAATCTCGCAAGTCACCTACCAAGAGCTTGTTTGAAGTTGGCTCAAGCAGGATTTCCATCTTCATTGTGATACTAAAGTTTCCACTCTGATGTTCTGAAAAATATCATAAGGATGTTGCGTTGGACTCTTGTTAACAGCTTATGAACTTGATGATTTTCAACAAGTGTTTGTAATGGAATGTGTCCTGACGAGATTTAGATTAATCTCTTGTCTCTAGACTCGATTAGTGCGTTTGGTTTTTTTTGTACTCGGAGGCCTTGAGAGAATTGCCACCTATTCAATATCAACGATCTCAGAATGAGATGTCAATAGATAACGTGTGTATCTCCGTGACAAATGAGACAAGTTTCTATTGAGAGAAACCCGAATGTCTGGGGAGGGTTGTGCATTACATCACTAGGTCCATGATGTCGTCTTCAATGTCAACAATCAACATGTGATTCTGACAGCATATGTATTGACCCGGTTTCTGCCTTAAGTTGTGTGAAGGGCTTCTTTGTTTACACGCTTTATCCATACATTTCTTTTTCATTCTTCAACGCCTTCAATGCTTACCAAGACGTCATTACTAACACCTTGTTGTGATTGTTCCAGTGTTAGCTCAATCTTAGTCGGCATTATTCCTATATACATTCATCTCCAATCATACCTAAGGACTGCTATTTCTAACTTTGGATTATCCTTGGGTAGATCCTTCGGTTTTGGTTGGATCATAGGATTGATTCCTAACCTAACCACCTTATGACCTCAGAATCGTCGTGAAATTAAGATGTTGTTGGGTGTAAGATCGAACCATAAAACCTTTTCTTACTTTTCAGCACATTGAGTCGAATAGATCATATTTTAATTACATTTTCTCCCCTTATTTTAAATAATAAACACTTAGTTTTTGAAATACCTTGTGATTAAAATATGTCTTGAAAATTCTGTGGGGAGAAAATATTATCAGCATGAATGGTTTGGAACATTTTGATAATGTTTTGAATACATAAGAGTTGTCGTTGTTGATGTATCCAAGAACATTAAAACTTTGTTTTTCGAAACCCCCCCTCAAAAATAGGACCAATTGAAAAATTGTTGTCTTTTTGAAAACATTATGAGGGATGGAGTGTTGAACACACAATTTTGAAAGATTATGAATTGTCATCGAGAAATTCTTGAAAAATTGTGTTCAACTTTTTGAAAAACCAGATGTTAGAGGACTTCTCTTCTAACGGTAAGGGTAAGCGCACTGAAACGTACACTATCCTTTTTCTTGAGCTAAAAACATTGAATGTCTTGTAAGAACAGCTCAAGACCGAGAAACGTTAATTTTCTCGTTGTGAGGATAAGTTATAAACCTTCCTTTATTTGAAGTCCGGGTTATGTACTGATATTTGCACATAAGCCATTTAGAAAATTAGAAATGACATGTTTTGAAACTATTTGCAACTCTCGCTCGAACTTCATTTACACACCCGTGTCAATGTTAATCGACATTTCTAAGCACGTAAATGTTATCGATTCCAAGAGACATGTCGAGAAGAATCTTTTTGGAAATTTTCTGTTTTTCTGATTTTGTATTTTCTTTTTGAAGTTTTATATTTTTGTATTTTGCTTTTCTCAAAAATATGTACATGGTGATGTTTGATGATGATATCAAGCAGTCTCATTTGTCAGAACCTCCAGATCAGCTGGAGTCAAACATCTCATACCAATCCTTCTGACAAGATACTTAAACCGATCCTCAGGAAGGGCTTTCGTAAACATGTCAGCTAATTGGTATTCAGTTCTGACAAAATATAATTCAATTATACCATTTTCAACCTGTTCCTTTATGAAATGATACCGAGTATGGATGTGCTTTGTTCGCGAATGTTGTACGGGGTTGCATGATATTGCTATGGCTGACTGGGAGTCGTAGTACAACGGCATTTTGTTGTAGTTGAAGCCATAATCTTGAAGCTGTGTCCTTATCCACATTACTTGAGCACAACTTGCAGATAACGCCACGTACTCTGCCTCTGCTGAAGACATTGCAGTGCAATTTTGTTTCTTTGACATCCAACTTACTAGCTTATCACCAAGGAACTGTATCCCTCCAGAAGTGCTTTTCTGAGTATCAAGGCATCCGGCATGATCAGCGTCTGAAAATGCTGTTAGTTCAAAGCCAGAATCCTTTGGATACTAGAGTCCTATGTTAATGGTACCCTTTAGGTATTTAAAGATTCTTTTAACCTCCTTGAGGTGCTTTTGTGTTGGATGTGCTTGATAACGTGCACAATAGCATACTGCTTGCACTAAGTCTGGTCTACTAGATGTCAAGTACATGAGTGACCCGATTTTACTACGATAATCAGATTGGTCTACGGGTTCTCCACTCAAATCTACATCTAGTTTGGGTTTAGTAGCCAATGGTGTACCAATGGAGTGACAATTGTCCATATTATGCTTTTTCAGAATTTCTAAAGCGTACTTGGCCTGATTGATAAAAATACCTTTTGGGGACTGGTGGATCTGTAGTCCTAAAAAGAACTTCATCTCCCCCATTAAGGACATTTCAAATCTACTGTGCATTAACTTTTCAAATCTTTTTGAATATTTAGGGTTTGTAGACCCAAAAATTATGTCATCAACGTAAATCTGCACAAGTAGAATATCCTCCCCGTATTTTATCTTGAATAAAGTTGGGTCAATTGTACCTTTAGTAAAGCCTTTGGACATCAGGAAGTTTGATAGTTCATCGTACCAGGCTCTTGGAGCTTGCTTTAATCCATACAAAGCTTTCCTCAGAAGGTAGACTTTTTCTGGATGATCTGGATCAACGAACCCTTCTGGCTGAGCAACATAAACCTCCTCCTTCAGTGGACCATTAAGAAATGCCGTTTTCACGTCCATCTGATAGATTGGAAAAGACTTGTGTGCTGCGTGGGCAACGAAAATCCGAACTGCTTCCAAGCGAGCAACTGGTGCAAATGATTCTTCAAAATCAATACCCTCTTCCTAAGCATAACCTTTAGCTACAAGTCGTGCTTTGTTGCGAATTACAGTCTGATCTTCATCCTTTTTGTTCTTCCATAACCACTTTAGCTTTATAATCATCTTGCCAAATGGTTTGTCGACTAGTTCCCAAACTTTTAGTCTGTCGAACTGATGAAGTTCATCCTACATTGCTTCGATCCATGCAGAATCAACCTTTGCCTCTTTAATGTTCTTCAATTCAAGAATACTCACCGTGAGCGCGAACATACAAATTTCAGAATCTGTGGCAAGATTTCGTCTTGTTGAACTGGCATGGTTAGATTTCCATAAACTTGTTCTAATGGATGATCTCTAGTCCATCGGTAATCATGACTTTGTGGTTGAAATGAATGCACATTGGTATTCTCAATGTTTCGTGAGGAAGGCTCACCAATTTCTTATACTCGTGTACAAAAAGGATTGATAAATCCAGCTTCTTGAAATGATGCATTCGATGCTTGATCATTGTTGTTGTCCTCAGCATGACCGTGTGCTGGATTGTAATATTCTTCAAGTAAAGGACTAAAGAGAAATTCCAACCCTTATTATGACGAATCTGTCTTCTCTGCTGTAGGAACAACATTTTGTCTTAGGGGCACGAGGTTAGAGTTGTCATAGTCTGATGCCTTTTGTCCTTGAGGAACGAGGCCTGAAAAGACATTTTTAACAAACATCTCCTGTCGTTGTGGTGCGAGGTCTGAACTGTTGTGATCAGACATCATTTCTTTAATTTCATTAAACTTAATATGAATGGACTAAACTATTAATCGTGTTCTCTTGTTTTAAACCCGATATCCCTTCGACTGGGTAGAATATCCCACCATGACACATGGATCCCCTTTTTCTTTCATCTTATCCAAATTTTCCCCATCTCTAGTTATGTAACAAATGCAACCAAAGATGTGAAGATGTTTTATTAAAGATTTCCTGTCATTAATGATGTGATATGCCATCTTTCCATGAGCCGATATCATGATTGATCTTTCCTGAGTTCTATACCCCTACACTTAAAAGTGACGCGCGGGATATTTTATACTAAGATCCGGCTCGGGATTTGCTGGGATTAAACCCAAAAACATAAACAATAATATATTATCTATCGACCCGAATCCTGATATTAACCTAGTTTACTACATGTAACTAATTAAAGACCGAAGCTCCATCGTAGAGTGACCGAACTTCCTTGTTCGACTCAATAAATTGAGGCTAACAGATGTATTGAAGGCGAAGCCTCTTGAAGTCTCCTTCCTTGAATGTATATAGCTTGTCATCATCTCTATGAATGGTGATCCAATCCAAATGTTTGTAGCCATGCCATTCGACAATCTGAAGTTTTGTGATAGCAATGATTCTACGTTTGTAGTAGACATCACGAGGCATAATTCAATGTTCTCTGCAGTGAATCCATGATAATTGTTTTGCTGATATGTGTCCCAATGAGAAATATCAATAGAGTACGATGTTGTCGTTAGTTGACCGACACTTACACATCCACATTGTGTTAGGGACCAAATCATTAAATCATTTGATAATGAACCATAATCATCATCCTTGGTTTTCGTGAACGAATGTTGCAAAATGTTTGGCTTGAGAACAGTAAAACACCATATAGATAACGCAAGGTCGTTGTTGATGAAGTGATCAACGGTATAACATGACGACCGCAATGAGAGTTAGGTAATCAATGGTAGATTGCTTTCGCAGATCAGAGGATAGTGCTGCCATCAGGGTTGTTCCAATCCAGTTGATCCGTGGTTGCCTTGTAGAATTCTTCAAAGAAGTATTCTAGCTCGACCAAACTCTTGCATGTGCCTTTCATCAGCTCAAATGTTGGACCGGCTAGTAATTCAGGTGTTAGAGTATCAACTTTGAGTCGATTCATCATAAATGCTGAGAAGTCCAAAGGAGTATCCATTAGCTCATCAAATGATTCACGAGGACCTTCTTCTCGAGCCAGATTGCTTAACCAAGGTTGAACTGGTCCATGATCAGCAGGCAAAGTCTTGTTCCAATCACGACCGAGAGATGGAAGTCTAGTGGGTTTCTGAAACCAATCAGAAGGCTGAAGGGTCTCATTAAATGGTTGATCTTTAGTAGCTCTAGTTTCGAACTCCTGATGTGTAGGTTCTTCCAAATCCTTGGCGGTGTGCATTGGCTCCTCTGCATGAGCAGACTCGCCAGCAGACTTGTAAAGAGATTTGGACCCTTCAGTTTACTTGCCAGTTGACTTGGGTGTCTTTTCCTTTGGTGTACTGGTTGACTCAGGTTCTTTTCTTTTCTAGTCTTTTTCTAGCTCCGTCTTCTCTTGGACCCTCGGTTGTGATCCAGCGAGGTTCTTCATCATTATCCTCATTATCTCTTTGTCATTTATAAACGAGACAGTATCACCATAAGTGTCAAGAATGAGCTTGTCACTTTTGTAAGCTTCAACCAATGCCTTGTAGAGATTCTTTTGTTCATCAGATATGTAGATTGACTTATTGATCAATATCTTGTCTATGAGGTACCACCACTATTCATCAACTTCATCTAAAAAATGAAAAATCTTTATGGTTTTTATGGTTTTAAAATATATATACATATGATACAGGATATTTGAATAGGTACCACCACTATTCATCAACTTCATCTGTCAATTGTTTCAGAGTCTCCGGCGTAAAACTCCGCATTCCCAGCTTATTGATCAGAAATTCAATTCTTTCTCGGCCAAGAGCTTTAGTGAAGATGTCTGCCAGTTGATACTCCGTATTGACAAAGTAAAGTTCGATCACCCCATTCTCAACATGCTCCTTGATAAAGTAAAATCTGATGTCTATATGCATTGATCTGGAATGTTAAACGTTGTTGCAACATAAGGCTATAGCGCTTTTGTTATCACAGTACATTGGAATTTTATTGAATCCAAAGCCATAGTCGGTAAGCTGTGATCTCATCCAAAGGACTTGAGCACAACAGCCGGACAAAGCAATATATTCAGCTTCCGTACTGGATATCGCAGCGCTTTTTTGCCTTTTTAATGACCAGCTAACAAGTCTATCTCCCAAGAACTTCATACTACAAGATGTGCTACGTCTTGTATCTTGACAACCAACATGATCCGCATCTACAAATGTTGTTAGAGAAATTGAAGAATCCTTCGGATACCATAGTCCTTGATTTACGGTTCCTTTTAGATATCGAAAGATCTTTTTGACCACATGTAAGTGCTTTTCGGTAGGCCGAGCCTGATACCGGGCACACATGCATATAGCAAATTATAGGTCAGGTCTACTGGCTATGAGATAAAGGAGGGTGCCTATCATACCACGATAGTGTGACGGATCAACGACTTTCCCTTCTTTATCCTCATCTAGTTTGGATTTCTCCACCATGGGAGTATCCACTGGGTCACAAGAGTCAAAACCGTATTTCATTAAAGATTCAAGGGCATATTTTGATTGGTTAATAAAGATGCCTCTGGGACTTTGAGAAATCTATAGTCTTAAGAAAAATAAGATTTTGCCCATCATTGACATCTTAAATTTTGAACACATGATTTTATCAAATAGGTCACAAAGTTCAGGTGTAGATGCAACAAAGATAATATCATCGACATATATTTATACCAGAAGTGATTCCTTTCCTTCCCTACGGATGAACAAAGTAGGATCTACTGAGCCTTTAGAGAAGTCTTAGGGTATCAAGAATGAAGACAACATATCATACCACGCGTGTGGAGCTTGTTTCAACCCATAAAGAGCTTTCTTTAGCTTGTACACGTGATTGGGGTTATCTGGATCCACAAACCCGTCTGGCTGGCTAACATGAACCTCTTCTCGCAAATTACCATTCAGAAACGCAGTCTTCACATCCATTTGATAGACGACCATGTTCATGTGAGCGACAAACGCGAGAAAAATTCTTATAGCCTCTGATCTTGCAACCGGAGCAAAAGACTCTTCAAAATCAATTCCCTCCTCTTGACGGTAACCACAAGCCACTAATCGAGCCTTGTTCTTTAGAATACCTCCCAGTTCATCTAGCTTCACTTTGTAAATCCACTTCAAAGTAACAACCATAACTTTATATGGTCGGGGTACGAGCTCCTATACTTTAAGGCGTTCAAACTCATTGAGCTCTTCTTGCATTGCTTTGATCCAGCAGGATTGAGTCAAAGCATCTTTATACATTTTGGGTTCAACAGCAGTGAGGAAAGCATCGTAGTAACAGAAAAGAGCTTGCTCATGTAACTGTAGCCTTGTGGAAACTGGTCTATCGAGTTCACCGATTATATTTTCAAGTGGGTGATCCTTAGTCCATTTGCTATTGTGTTAAAAAATTTGGTGATTGGGATGCACAATTGTAAGAATAATATCCGATGATGAAGATTGATCAGAATGAACATCTGGAATAGGGATACCAAAGTACGGATCATTACCCATATGTGCAACTTCAATATCATGATTGTCTTTTTCAACATCGTTAGGAATGACGGGAGGTTGAGTTTCGGGTGTTGTTTGAGAGTTACTTGGTGATGGTGCATCTTGATCAACAGTTGTTGAAGAAGGTGAACCAGATAATACAACGAGAATTGGAACTACTACTTCATTAATTGGAGCAACGACTTTAGGGGCTAGATGATCAACACTAGGTGGAGGAGTGAGTAATTCATCAAACGACGGTTGAAATAAAATATCCCATTCAGTTCTTAAAGGTGGTACAAACGATGTTGAAGGAGGAGGGTTTGGCACGAGTCCTAAACTAATTATTGCAGGAGTCATTTCATGAAGTGCGGGTCTTGAACTGTTGTGTTTAGAAGCCATTGCAGTCAGCTCATCAAACTCTACATGAATTATTTCAATGATTCGTCTGGTACGTCGGTTGTAAATTCGAAATGCTTTCTTTGTAGGTGCATAGCCAATGAAAATACCAATATCATCTTTTGGCTGTAACTTGCCCAAATTGTCACTATCATTTGTCGGATAGCAGAGTGCACCAAATACATGGAAAAATGATAAGTCGGGAGGTTTGTCATGTAAAAGCTCATATGGTTTATTTATCCAAGACGAATAACGTACAATGGAAACGATATAGGTTGTAACATGCGGAAGTCAAACTGCTTCTGACCATAAAAAACGGAGCCATATTAGCATAAATCAACATTGTGCGGGAAGCTTCAATTAGCGTACGATTACGTCTTTTAACGAAACCAAGCAACAGATGTTTCATGAAAGATACCACCTAACACATAATATTCACGCAAAGTAATATTAATAAATACAGTTAATTCCATTATCTGTTCTGATGCGTCGGACAGGTACTTTAAGCCGCACTTGGATCATCTTGAGAAACTTGATTATGAAATTTGGAGCTTCATCTTTTGACCTTAAGAACTTAACCCATGTAAATCGAGAGAAATCATCGACAATGACGAGGATGTACTTCTTTCCATTAACACTTGCGACACGCATTGATCCACAAAGATCCATGTGTAAAAGATAGAGTTTTTCTTGGTTGGTGTCTTTAGATTTAGGTTTATGGGGTTTCTTCGTGCTTTTACCAATTACACAAGTAGAACACAGATGGTCCTTTTCAAATTTTAGCTTAGGGAGACCTGGAACAAGACCGTGTCTGGCTAGATGATTGATTGCACCAAAGTTGAGATGAGACAGACGTCGGTGCCATAGCCAAGACTTAGTCTTTGAGGCCTTTGACAGTAGACATATGGGAGAAGACGCCATCAAATCTCCAAGAGACAGAGCGTACAGATTGTTGCCTCGAGATCCAGTTAATAGATCAACACCTTCCAAATTACAAATGAAGCAGGTGTGTTGACGGAAAGCAACTTCAAGGTTCGAATTACAAAATTGCCCAACGAAGAATAAGTTATGTCCAAGTCCTTCTACGTAGTAAACCCTTGATATCGTAACATTCCCAATCTGATAATCACCATATCCCAATATCTTTGCCACGTGATCATTTCCGAATTTGACTGTACCCAAAAACTTATTGACGAAATTGGTGAGCTGAGAGCGATCTTCGGTCATATGCTTGGAGCAGCCGGAGTCCAAATACCAGAGAACAATTTGGACAACCTGCATTCAGCAAGAAAGAAAGATGGAACATCAGAAACTATGGATCCCCAAGATTGACTGGGTTCCTTTTTGTTAGCAGATACAGATTTAAAAACCTTATATTTGCTGACTAGACCATTAGTTTTAGATTTCCCAGGTTTCCGTTAGTAAACCATTGTTACGACAGGTTTAGGTGTTTCATTATCTAGAGCAGATGGTATCCTAAGGGGCACTTCAGTAGTTGTGATAATCCTAGTTAAAGGGCACACATTTCCTACTATAGTGAAGGTCCGACCAGTAGGTCTCCAGATATATCTAATGTTTGTAAACACCTTTCTTGTTGGTTTCCAAACTTTTTTCTTTGAACTTTTCTTAACAGATTTAGATTTAGCACGAGCATTCACATTATTGATAAAATCAAGAACACACAAATCATGATTATCAGAAAGCATGCAACCATTACACTTAACACATTTAAGTTCAGAATTCGCATTAAGCTTGGAATGCTGCACATTAGCAGTTTCTTTATGTGCAACAACACAATCTTTATTTTTTAAACTAGATTTAACTTTCTAAGGATGGACTTCTACTTTATTCTTCTAAGTACTACTTAGTGTTTGCTTAATCTTATCTTTCTTTGTATTGCCTGAAGGCTGTGATCCGCTAGCACTAGTAGACGATTTTACTCCTGTAGAAGACAACATAGGTTTATTAGAAACTAGGTTTGTTGTAGAGGTTTTTTTATGATTGTGTTTCCTGAGGATGTGACGGGCTCAGTGAATCTAACTCTTTTGTCCTTGTTCTTTGGGGTCACAGCCACTAATTTTCCATCAGTATTGTTGACACAATGGCAGGTTTTACTGATGTGTGTAAGCAACTCCTGAATTAGTTTAACATACCTACAGGCAGATTCTAAGGAATAATCTAGTGGATATTTTGATTTAACATGTTCAACTAGATCCCTAAGAAGTGTAGCTTCTTCTTGAGTGTGCTTAATATAGGCAGAGTGAGCTGTCCTTTTATTCAACAATTTAAGGGTTATTGGTTCCACATCAATCTTAAGCATTTCTGGATCAATAGTGTGTTTTGTAACAGCATTATCAACTAGAGACTTTCCTTTAAGTTTCCTTAAGTCATCCTTGAGAGCTGTAATTTCCAAAACTTTTTCATGAAGACTAGCATTTAAATCAAAGATTTCCACAGACTTTAGATTGACTTGATTAATTAAATCATCACATTGTTCTTTTGATCGAATACGTGTTGGTTTAATCGAGTCATAAAGTTGCTTATAGGTCTGTTTTAAATGCTCATTCGCAGCAATAAGCTTTGACACCCTATGATCCAATTCAATATTAATTGTTTCAATCTCCTCTAAGTCTTTTTTAATCTTATCCTCATTCATTTTTCCACTTAGAGATTTAATTATCCCTTTCAACTTCTTTATGACCGTGTCTTTCTCTTGGGACTAAGCTTTCAATTCATTTATCTCAAACAATTAATCAAAACTTGGAGCACTTTGATTTGAAACAGAATTGTCCCTTTGAAAAATTTCTTGATTATGTTGAGTATCAACTTCTAAAGAGATGCAATGTTTTTCAAGAGTGGTAAAACTTTTAAACAGTTTATCGTAAATCTCTTTTTCAACGAAATCCTTCTTGTTGAAAAGCTCATTCTCAAGTTTAAGACACTTTTCACATTCATGCACATTCACCGAAGCAATATTCACAGACGAATTCACAAGTATGTTCACAATATATTTGCTTATTACTTGTTCCAAGAGTCGTTTGTTTTCGTTCAAAACGTGATTCATTTTAACTTCAAATGTTTTAGACTCTAAACGATGTTGTTCCACAGCCTGCTCCATTTGATGAAAGACATTTTGGACTTCCAAAAGTTCATCAACCAAATATTGATTGAATGTGTTAAATAAGTCCTTCAGAGCATTTACAAATGAAATTATTTCATCCCTAAAACAAGCTTTTGTATGTTCGAACCCCCATGAGCCCATCAGTGATCTTTGTTGGGGCGTTGTTTTCTTTACTACCATATCAAAACCAGCAAGATGGAGTTTTAGAGTTTCTTCTTCAAAAACGAATTAACCATCTGGACATAAGAAGTTCTTTTGGAACCTCAACTTTGGTGGGTCTACTAGAAAGAGTGGGTTCTGGAGAAATCACATAATTCTAAGACCAAAAGGCTTATTCAGCAGATAATTCAGTTTGTGGAACAAATCGTTTTACAAAATCTTGAGAAAGTTGGTTAAGACGAGCATAATCGACTGGTGTAGTATTAACTTCTATTTCTAACCTTATAGGAACCTTTAATTTTAGAAAGCATTTTTGAACGACTCTCATTAGCAAATCATTAAGGTCTTTCAAGTTCAGGAATCACAATGGGAAATCATTTTCTCAATAATATCACCAACATATACTTCAGTTCCAACGATTTGAAAACTAGAGGCTTGTTTTTTAGTGTATGATCATAGAAAACTAAGGTTTCATCAATATGTGAACAGTTTGTGCGGATTGATCTCTTTTAAAAACAATATTATCTAGCTTTAAAATCCTCTATTTCTAAAGCAATCGCACTATCTAAGTTCCTAGATCTTCTTTCTTAAAATCATTTTTTTGAGAAGAGAAAGCTGTTTGCATTAAAGATCTTTTTCTTTAAATGTTCAGAAAGAGTTTGTTTAAGGGGACGATCAATCACAAAAATTGTGCATTGAATCTGAAACGTTATCATTACTCCTTAAATCAACATTTTGTCCTTCTTTCAATACTTTAACTTGTTCCTTATATCTTTCAAGCTCAGCAGTTAACGTATCATTGACACTTTTATTTTTCAGATTTATCTTGGTATAATTAACTACTTAGGATTTCAGTTGTTCAATCACAGATAATATCAATGCATCTTGTTGTCTAGAGGAGTTAGAATTCTGAATAGCTGCATGTTGTGATTTAATCACATACTGAGAATAAGGAATGATATTGCTATCACTGGTTATTTCAGTCTCTGAATGGTTCACAACATTCGACTGTTAAGAAGACGGCATCACCTGCACAACTTGATTAATCATATTATTATTCACATTATCATGATTGTGTACCTCAGCAAGAGCATCTGAACCATAATGAGATAAATTCGCCATGAGAGCAACTTTGACGGTGTTGAGTTCATCACAATCTGAGTCATATGCATCCAAATCATCAGCTTGATAAGCAGCATTGTGAGTAATGACAGTCTGTGTGGCTTGACCTTCTGGAATTCCTGTATCTGCCAAAAATGTTAGTTCCTCCTCATGTAGATTTTGACCACTTGCTTGAGCTTGAACCAACAAAACTTTATCCTTAAACCATGAATCATCCCGTTTCCTCTTTGGTTTAGTGCACTGTTTGGACATGTAGCATTTCCCTTTATAGTTGTAACAAATAACAGTCCTTTGTTTCCCAGAATTACTTCCACTTGCTCCTGGAGTGTAAGTCCTTGAAGTACCCGCAGCTAAAGAAGTTTGTCTCCCCTGAATGGTTTATATAATGTTACTCTTTCCATTATAATGTAGGCATGTTTTGCCTAGGGTTTGACAAATTCCTCAGCTGGTTATTGGTAGTGGGATAGCGGGAAGTGACAACAGCAGTCAAGAAAGACATCATGTGATTGATAGCATCAATGTGATCATCACCTTTCTGGAACACAGGAACAATTAGACCCGATTCTGGTTGGGAAAATTCCGATTGTTGGTTAACTAAGGGAGCATATTCTAATTGAGGGATGGATGATGATGGAGAATAAACGTTATGGTGAATTGATGATTGATAATCATTGGATGGATAAGTGATTGAAAGAAGTGTTGATGATTGATGAGTTGAGTATTGTTGAGACTGATAAGGTGATCCATACTGTGGAGACTGATATGGTGAAACTTGTTGTTAAAATTGACTGTTTTGGTAAGAGTTTTGATGAGTTTGATAAGGGGACTGGGTCATCTGATGGGTTACAACCAAAGCAAGCGGATCTGAGTTTTGTTCATGCATTAAACGATCCTCATTTGCACGAAATTCATGTTGTCCTAAATAAGCATGAAGCTGATCAATGTTTGTTGTATGCAAATCCCGAACCAGTTTGACATCTGTCACAAATTTGCTCCATTCAGGAGGAAGAGTATTCAAAAATTTGGTGTTCACTTGAAATTGTTCCAGTTTCATATTGTAGATGTTCATGTCATTGAGGAGCAGTAAAAATCTTAAGTAGAACTCACGTAGTGTTTCCCCCTTCTTATAAGCAAACTTATCGAATTCATCATAAAGCTTACTCTCCCTTTCTTGTTTCGTCAATGAAGTTCCTTGCATGAGAAGTTGAATTCTTTCCTAACGTTCCATGACGACTTTATGATTGCTAACCAATGCATAGACCTCAGGTGGTAGTCTTTGCAGAATGATATTTGTTGCCTTGATATCAAAATTAGCTTGAATTGCTTCCGTAGCAGATAACTCAGAATATTTCTTGGCTTGTCACGTCTATTTCTTCATGAAGGCCCAAATAGTGGACCATTTTCAAAACGGATTCAAGGATCATTCTCCATGATGTCTATTCATCATGTATAGCTCCATTATGCTTTTACAAGAGTCGTACATATCCTTTTCTAACATAGGTGGACGATTGTCAGCACCCGAGAGAATCGCTTTGTCGGCAAGATTCGTCATTGATAAATTTGTATGTTAAAGGATTATTGTCGGATCGACCGGTGGTAGAAAGAAATTTGATTAAGGTGTCTTTTACGTGTTTGAATTTTTTAAAACTACACGGGATTTTACAATTCTTGACAAAACTAGGAAAACAAGTTAATGTGTCACGGGGTTTTACAAGTCAAAGAAATAAACCGTATAATTTAGAAATTTGAGTTGTGTGGCTTCAATTAAACTTGCCTAGTTCGGTTATCACTGGAATAAACTAGATCGGTTCACACTGGGAATCAACTAGATCGGTTTCAACTGAAAATCAACTAGATCGGTTCCAACTGAAAATCAACTAGATTGGTTCCAACTATAGACAACTAGAATCCCGTTATCCAACGAAAAAACTAGATCGGTTTCAACTGAAAATCAACTAGATCGGTTCCAACTAAAAATCAACTAGATCGGTTCCAACTAAAAATCAACTAGATCGGTTCCAACTGAAAATCAATTAGATCGGTTCCAACTGAAAATCAACTAGATCGGTTTCAACTAAAAATCAACTAGATCGGTTCCAACTGAAAATCAACTAGATCGGTTCCAACTGAAAATCAACTAGATCTGTTCCAACTAAAGATCAACTAGATCGGTTCCAACTGTAAATCAACTAGATCAGTTCCAACTGAAAATCAACTAGTTCGGTTCAACTTGAAAGACGACTAGATCGGTTTACACACAAAAATTTAGATCAGTTTGAAACTCGAAGCCACTTTTTCAAAACTAAAAAAAACACGTTTTTGATGATTGTTTTCTGAAAATTTTTGTACCAAAGTGTTACTAAGCCTATAGGGGCAAGAAAAATGACAACTTTAAGGTTTTTAAGCCGAAAAATTTAAAATCAAGATTTTGACCTTTATAAAAGCTAATGATCACAAAAGACACAAAACTAAGAGATTTTTCTATGAATCTAAGCATACACACCTATATCCAAAGATACTAGATCAAATCTACCTATGTAGATGATCTTTTAGTGTGTAATATAAGCTTAGAAAACAAGAAAAAATCAAAGAAAATATGCATTTTTTAAAGGAAAACTCACGAACAAAAAACAAACACAATAACTAAGCACACCACTATATGGCTCCTGATACCAATTGAAGAATAATCATATAACGTACATGGAAAGATGAGGAAAGTTGTTTTAGTGAGAGAAAGAGGGTTGGATGAACACTTAGAGAGAGAAAGTAAACTTGTAATATTATGTGTGAAAATGAACAACCAACCACCTCTCCAAGGCATGGAGAGGTGTATAAATACCTATACATGGCACGTGGGCTTGGGCTTGCATGGGTTTATCCATGGGCCTTAGCAAACTAACTATGTAAGTTTCCAAAAATTACTTAACGAGCTAACGACTGTTATTTATGGAAGCGACCGACACTTTTGTGTTCCTAACAAAAGACTTGCTTGAGGTGAGTTCTCGTAGCCTTACTTTTTACTGTTTTTCTGTTGGGAGAAAATGATACTCAAATGTGTTTTGAAATGTTTTGAATTGAACTGTGCGAAATGTGGTTTTGTTTTTGGGACAAGTTATGTGCTTATGACTGCTATGTGAATATTATGTGTTACATGATTGTTTGGATATAATGGGTACGCCTACCCAGTGTTTGTGAGATTATTGGATCAGATGGGTACGCCTACCCAGTATGTGTGTGATTATTAGAGCGGATGGGAACGCCTACCCAGGTTTGTGTGTGGTCTTGCCCTAATTTTAGTGCTCCAACTGGTAGGCCCTTTAGGTGCGTAAGTGACATATGGTTATTGATTAGCTGTGATGCTAAGGTTGTTTGCGTATATATTCACTGTCATATAGTACTATTGTCCACTATTTTGAGATATTGGCACAACTTTTGGGTTTAAGGTCAAACCTACGAGCTCACCAACATTTTTGTTGACATTTTCGAGTATCATTTTCAGGTGAAGTGAAAGAAGAGTAGTTTGGTGATTGTGATAACAGACTTAAAAGTATCCCGAGTGGATTTTCATTTGAAGTCTTGCTTGCTTGTTGTTTGATTCTAGTATTTGGATGTTTTGGATTAAGTTTGGATTATGGACCCATGTGAGGACATTTGAATAATTGTAAGAGATTATGGATTTTAGTTGCGATTTGGGACATCACTCGAGCTTGTTCGAGGATGATGGTCTTCATAGCACTTGGAGTTTATGCATTGTAGTTTTCTCTATTTTGTATCTTGTGTTATGATTGATCATTATGTTGCATCCTGAGTTTCCGCCATTGTCGGGGTGTGACACTATACAAACAATCAAACTCATCAAGCGTCCCAAATATCTTCTTTTCCTCAGGTACGTGTTCCTATTTACTCAAAACTTCAAAATATGGGCACAATCATAATGTCGACCTTGACTGCATATACAAATATTTTGACTTTAGGAAAAGGGATCTTTACTATTGATCTCCCCATTGGGTAGCTTTAGCGAGCTTGGTGGACCCACTTCTTTATTGTTGGAAGGCTTGTCTTCCAATGTGAGATTTTTTAGTGAAGCTTATTCTATAAATGTATGAGATTGAGAACTAGTGTGTATCCATTTTCTCCAATCATTACGTCTTCGCAACTTGTCATCTTGCAACAGTATACAAAAGCAGAAAAATTGACAATGTTATAAATTTGACTACAAGTGATAACACATGTGAACCCTTTGCATCATATGTTCATTTACACATAGAAACAACCATACTTAAAAGAAGCACCTGAAGTTCAACAGTGCTTGAATTCTTTAAGGAATTCACAATCACTTAGATGTCTTTTTTAAGTTGTTGAACCTGCGTATGTTACAATAAACATCTGGGAATCAACACTTTTAACACAATAAAGTTGTTGGTCGTTACATTATAGAAAGAGAAAAGAAATATAAAAGAGCATGATTTGACCTCACTTATTTGATGAGTATATTGTTCGACTTTTTGGGACTAATAGCAATGCTAGTTTAAGTTTTAATGTTAATCTAAATGTTTGAATTTATGGTTAGTCGGATTGACATAATATATTACGAGCTAAGTGAAGCCTATTGGGGTGGTGGCACACACGTTATACAACACGTAGAAACACCGTTTTATACTTCACGTTTTTATAAATCACAAGGACTATAAATGAACAACACCCGAACCCTAGGTGGCCGGTTTTCCTAAGGAGGATTAGTAGGGTTGTTTGGTTTCGTTTATCAAATAAAGAAAACAAGAAGATGAGTGTTTGTAGCTAGGAACTTAGGATTAACTCCTAGTTGAATAGGCTAGGGATAAGGGTTATGAATATCCCTCCCCCCATAAGCTACAATTCACACGACTTCCCCATCCTCAAAAACCCTTGCATAGAAATCGTTTTCTTTTCTTTTCTATCCTACCGATAATCCGCCTTGCCACCTCTCTAATGGTTGTTTAAGGGTTTTCGGTGCCTAGTCCATTAACATATACACCGATTACTATTCAAGGTTCTTGGGTTTCTTGATTTCTTCTCTAAGCTCGACAAGGTTGGTTCGAAGTTAATAAACCTTAATCAAGGGTTTTTCGGTTAGCTGTAAATCGGTCCAGGTGGTTTTTGGTCAATTAGGGTTTTGTAAACCCTAATTCGGTATTGTGGTTTTCGGTTACTTACTCAATTGGTGCGTTTGGTATTCGGTTAGTACAAAGGTTGTTTGGTTCGTGGAGTTAAGCCTAGCAAGCTCAACGTGTTCGGTAGACGTGATTGTGTGATGACAACCGGTAGAGGGCGAGTGTATATAGTTACGCTTTAACTCGTTTTCTTGATCATTATCCAAAGAGTACGCGTTTCCTCTATTTACTTTTATTTTGTGTTAACCAAATCCTTTACTAAGATCCAAATCCGCTCGTACTCGTATAACTTGGTTACAAAGATAATTAATCCCAACAGTGGCATCAAACGAGCCAACACGTTTTAGCTTTAATGGGTTACACTTTTGTTTAATTATACGCCTAGTTACATGCCCTATCATTTAAAACATAGTCCTATGATCTGCTGCTATATGATATCTAATTTAAGTTTTACTAAGAAAAAATATGACAACAAATTAGATTCATGCCCCATATAGATAAATAAAATAAGTAGATATTGATCTTGAAAACTATTAAAAGTTAATATAGGTTAAAAAGGAAAATTAAAATAGTTAATTTAGCTTACATGATTCCTTTTTAATTATTGCCTATTCCGGCTATAAGACCCACTCAATCACAATATGTGGTGAATGGGCAATCTAGGCACTTTAGCAGAAAACCTAGTGAGGGTCTTATGGTTCTCCATTCGGGAAAGACTCACTCGAGAACTCAGATTTTACATGTTTACTTGTATGCTTAATGTCATCTTTTAATTATGAATCTAAGTATGCATGATTATTTAATGTCTAAATTGTTTACACGCCTAATTAGATATGCCATATGACTAAAAGATGATATTAAAGTAGTTTATTAATTTTACAACCTAATCATGCTCATATTGACCAACATATTGTTTCGTGGAAAAACTGTTTTGTGAAAAAAAATAACTAAACTAATAAAACTTGTTTTCATAAAATAATTAAAAACTGGACGCTATGGACTCATGGGAAGTACGGCTCATCCACTAGAACAAACTATAAGAGAAGTTTAAGGTGGGTTGTTTTTACGTAATTCCCTAAAGAAATAAGGTTTTTTATACGCTTCGCGCTGATTGTTTCTCCACTTCTTTGCGAGTTCGATTGGAGTTACCGTGAACCATGGCATGTCACTACAGTGTCATTATTAAAAGTTTTTAAAATCAGTGATACAAAGTTGTTTTGCATGCCGCTTTGTACACATTCTTTAACACATTTATGTGCATACCCCTTTGAAAATTTTAAGTCTATGCCAGCCAACCAAGAACACGTGCAATTGGTTTGACCGCTTTGGTCAGACCTTAGGGCCCTACCAACCCATGGCGAATTTCGTGCTCTGGTCAGACCTTTGACGATTTTTGCAAGTTTTTGCTTGGTCGACTTAATTCGAGTAGGCTTGGTCAGACCTTGGACCCGAGGCATAAGATGATACTAAACATGCTCTTAACATTATTACTTGATTACTAATGTTTTGACCAGTATCATAAATCTAAGAGTTGTATTAAAATTGCAATTAACGCTCGACGCTTACCTCTTGCCCCACTTCTTTACGCCCTGGTCAGACCTTTGGTAATAAGTGGGAGGTCAAGTTGGATCTTAGTCTTAATTAGTAAATTAATTGGGTAGTTAATTCTATTAAGAATTTAATTATCAAAATTACTAAATTGAACTTTCTATGTTCTGATTAATTGTGTTTTGCAACATAATTCATAAACAAAAGTTTGTTTTTCTTTAAAAGACAAACATAGTCTCTTTTCCTAGTTAGAAAATGTGAGACTTACTTCTATCTATACTCATTGGTTGACAAGAATAAGATAGGATTATAATTGAAAATTTCAATTACAATTAAACTTAATTATTGTCTTTCATTACCCTTCTTTTCGGCTTTGAAATAATTGAAAGATAAAATATTTTGAGTAACTAGAGAACATTTTATCTATAGATACCAAATATATATGGCATCTTGCACTTGTCACGATGTATGAGTTTAAATCGCAATGAGTAAAGAAATTACTAGCATATCTGTTAGGTATTTTTCTTAGACTCATATTATTCTTTAAGGTACTAAATACCCTAGTGGCTATGCAGACAATAAGGAGGACTTGCATGATAAATATTCAAGTTAAAAGAAAGCATAAATGGCTAGTCCCTCATCTACATAAGTAGAATTTCATATTCTTTGCTCAATACCTAAGTACATTGCTACTTGTAGGCATTCTAAGAGGATAGGAAAGTAAATAAATTGCTGTTTGATTTCTACTAGTGATGTAACACTTACAATGTTGACAAATCCAGTGGAAGCTGTGCATTTTATTACTGAAATGACATTCTTGTAATGGTGTCAAATTCAGTGGGAGCTATAAGATTTATTTCCTTGTTAGTTGCCCATATTATTTCTAACTTGCTTTGAAATAATTAATTACTTTCCGAATATGAACAAACACGTGTTTAAGTAAGATTGCATTTTTATTTTGTATGATAACAAGTCTCATATCTGAAGTTGCTTTCTGAAATGTTATCTATAGAATAATAATTCACAATTCCTTATTAAACATTATAGTTTGAATTCTACTTGTAATATCTATGACACTATCATATTGTTAATACAATTGAGCGCTTGTCGTATTGTTTGTCTACTTTAGATAATGTTGTCCCGTACACAAGTGGGAGAAATCTTAAATGTGTGCAAGGAACAACATATAACAATATGATTATTGGTTTCTCTTGACCGCAAGGTAAGGAAGCTAATCAATCTACTAGGACTTCAACACGAAGGATGTTTGTTGTCCTATTACATTAAAAGTCAAAGATATAATATAAAACTACTTCATCTAGTTGACTACATGATTTAGTCAATATAATCATGGTTCATGATAGTAATCATGATTTTGAAGTATGAAATTAACTTGAAATTACTATTGAACTCAAGAGTTTGCGTTCATGATTACTTTAGTGAGTATAATTATGTTTGCTTGCTAAGACATAATTATAAAGTTCTTGATTTTATCAATGACTCATAAAATAAAGTAAGTAGTAAAATTGTTATGTCTTCTTGTTAACACATTAACATGATGTCCTTGAATTATTCGAAGACTTGTAACGTATAACTTTACATGTTTTGTTTTCTTGAAACACATGAACATAGAGTTAACATGAGGTCCTTGAATTATTCAAAGACTTAATAATGTATAATTGACATGTTTTGTTTTCTTGTAAACACAAGAACATGGAAGTCTTGAATTGTTCTGTCTTCTTGTGAACACATGAACAAAGAGTTCTTGCTTAATTCAAGAAATATACATTATAGCATGCTCTTGGTTTTAAAATATTGTGTATTCAATTTGGCAAACTATATTCATATGGTTTGATTTCTGATAACTTAAATGGCTCTACCTCCAAATCGATTCAAGGTTAGCTTTTTGGTGTGTCATGGATAGAACTCATACTTATAGTTTCAAACCTAGAAGTATTCAGACATTATCATTATGGATTGGAGGAATCCCATTATGTCTTGATTAATGTTCTGAAATTTGTTAATATCTTATGAAACATATTATTAACAAGCTAGAGATGAGAACTATAAAATGTATTTTGTTGTCCCAATTAAGAATAATTTATTGTTGCTTAAATACTTTTTATTTAGAGAATTATCTCTTCTTACAAAGTAAGTGGGTCGGTATCTCTAAATCTTGAAATTTCAAGGACAAAATACATAACCTTCTGAATTCAAGTGTGATGTCCATACTAAGGTTATGCGTGAAAATGTCGGAACCAAAAGTATAATGTAAACTCTCATCATAAATCGTTAGTTAAAGATACCTCATCAATGGAGTGATATTTTAATATCAATGCTAAGGAACATAAGTTAGAGGGTCATAATAAACCTATTAACTAATAAGATGAATTATCACATCTTGGATCTAATAAATATCTTAGAAATATAAATGATAAGATGCAGTCCTTAAAAGTCAAATCAATGTTGTGAGCTTGATTGATCTTTTACCAAACAGTTAAACTGAAAGGTAATAATGAGTTTCTTTTGAAGAAAGGCTCATAAGGACAAAATTATATATATATTAATGCCTGACTAATGATAAGAATTTTTAATTTTACTTAAGTAATTGACTATGATTAAATCTTTCTTTTCTACACGTGTTAATTATATAAAGATAATAATGTATACAGTTTTTCTTGAATCTGACATATGGCGATTAAGGATATAACTCTTTCTTAATGATGCCTTGGTGGGACGATGGTTAATCAAAGAGTTTTATGAGTCTATTATTTGTAAATATGACAATTTAAGATTTATAATCTTTCCTTTATGATTACCTTTTGCGAGGACACTGTATAATCAAAAGGTTACGGTTTAAATTAATCTTTATAAAAAAGGGGGGGGGGTATTTTTTTTTGACAAGATAAAAAAAATCCAAGTTTTGGATTAGTCATGCTTCTAGGAGATGAGATCTTACGTTTAATTCCAATATGATTTCTGATTAAATAAGATAACTCCTGAGTACACTGACATCAACGTGGGAGCACTCAGTATTTCCTTAAAATTTATAATGTTATGTAACTATTGAAAGCATCATTCCATCAGCTAGATATTAATCTTGGAGATTGGAATGAAAATTTCACTTGGGAATTTTGGAAAAAAAACAACGACCCTTGAAATACCGTTTATTGAAATAAACATATGCGGAAATTATGTCCAACACATGCAACTACAATCATTTGAAGAAAGTCGTAAATGATTGCTTCATTGAAGATAATGTAATACATGGATGGAAACATGTGTGTTTTTTAACAAAGGATTCATCATGTATATATTTATTGTGTATGCGACTGGTTGTTACTTTTGCACAATAGCAAGATGAGCTAACAACAGCAGTATCTAATTAAGAGTGTTGAGTCCTAATCTTAGCTAGAACCAATCTACCACATCACCAATGTATTTTAAGGCCTAAAATACTAACCAACCCACAATCAACCCATCCAAATATATACATCATTTGGATCTACACACTACTAAATATTGGAAGACATGGACTCGATCTATATGTAACAAATGTTACAAATGGACTAACTAGACTACATAACTTCGGATTTTGAAGATGACCGAAGTTTTTCTCTTGCACTTGAGGAAAAGAGGAAAGGATAGAAGATTTGATCACATTTAAACAAGATTAACCAAGTTGAATGATCAAATATTTAGAGAGATTTAGTGAGATCTAGAGAGCGAAAGAACTGAAAGAAAATCTAACATACGACACTCATCTAGCGTTGTCAAAATTCTTCACAAAAAAATTTGTGAATTTGAAACAAGTATTTGGAAAGTTTACTCAGTATAACTAGTTATTTGTCTTGTTAAAAAAAGGTTGAGAATGTTGGATACCATTGGAATTTCATACTTAGCTAATTAGTTTCAATGCTATCCTGTTTTTAGTATTTGGATAATTGGGATTGTAAGACAATTTTTACTTTCTGATGAATGAAGATACGTGGTATGGGGTATTCATTTCGTATAATAATTGTTTATCCTATATTTGCATATTTAATCCTTGAATGATTTATCATTCTAAACATGTCCATTGTCGGTTAACAATATAAGAGTATTGTTACATAAGACAAATGTGGGTGTTGGTTATATTCTTTGAATATATGGATGGTTCCCGCCAAACTCATATGTTATTCACAAGAGATGCATATTGGACACCCCAACCTTTGAATATTTGCTTTTGGATCCTTAGTCATGAGTAAATTATCGAATATGGTTAGTTAAGTCATCCTTAGACTTGAGAATACAAACAAGTTCTGGTATGTGTGGATATCACTTTTTAATTCTAAGTCAAACGCTAACCTGAAAATGGTAGTTATAAAGGCTATTATTGGAAGTTATGTTTGTAACATCCGAAAATTTTCGAAATTTTGAATGACGATTTTAATCTTTGACTTTTCGAGTCTGACTTGACTTTTGACTTTTGGTCTTTTATTTTCATATAAAAGCGATTACCGCGTAACCGGTAATTTTTCGGAACATATTTAAAGGAGATATATGTTATTCCTAGGTTGATTTATCAAAAACGAGCAGCTAAATCACGTTTTCATTATTCGGACTCTAAAGCAATTTGATGTAAAACGACATTCCTGACAACTTTTTAGTTTTGACCGAGACCCGAAAACAGTCAGAAGGTGACTGAAATGCCCTCGCAAGATTTAGAAACGAGAAAATAATTAAATTATAATTAATTTACACTTTTTATTAAATAAAAATATTTAATAAATTAGTCATCATTTTATTCAGTAACGTTTGTTGATAACGCAAATATACGGGTTAAAAATTTATTTCTATTTTTACTTTTGAACGAGACGTAACCGGTTCACCAAATAAATAACGAACATTTTTATAAATGTTATAAAAATATTTATGAAATATTATCAAATAAATACTCGTTTTTATCGGAAAAATGATTTGGAAAACAATGGTACGAGTTTTGTGACTCGAATCAAACCGGTTAACTAATTCAAAGATGTCACCGAACCGTATAGTTATAAAAATATATTAAAAGGTTTACAAAATCACCCCCAAACTTATTTGAACTTGTACAATTATTGATATATTATATCTATTATATTTAATATTTTTCATTAATATATATATATATATATATATATATATATATATATATATATATATATATATATATATATATATATATATATATATAACTTTTCATTTTATTTCATTTCCATCACATATATACACACACACTCCTCACATAACTCTCTCTCCCCCTCACATGTCCGGCCAGCCGCCGGCCACCGCCCCACCGCCGGAAAACTTTTCCGGCGGACTTTTCCGGCCAACTCCAAAAATACTCCTCGTGACCCGATCTCTCCGATCCCCTATACCACTCGCTGCCACGCGCCCCCCACCACCGTGGCCACCCCACAGCCGCCACCCTTCCCCTCCCTCTTCTTTCTTGTTCGGCTGCTACCACCACGACCCACCAAGGGTGGGTGGATTTGATTACCAGTCGTTAGGGTGCGTTTGGTAGGGCAGCCGCCACCATAGGGTATGTTTGGTGGGCTGCCGCCACTATAGGGTGCGGTTGGGTTGTATATTAAGCACCGAGGGGTGCGTTCGGGTCCGGGTCAGCCCCGACATAGGGTGCGTCGGGTTGTGTTGTCGGCAGAAAGGGGTGGCAGCCACCACCATGGGGTGCGGTTGGGTGGCAGCCACCACCGTAGGTGTGTTTGGTTTAAAAGCAGCTGCGGCGGGTGCGTTTGGTTTGCATTTGATTTCGGGTCAGCCCCAACTAGGGTGCGTTGGGTTGGCAGAGCACCAACAAGGGTCCGTTTGGTTTTAATATTAGCAGCTAGGCTGCGTTTGGTCTGGGTTTAACAAATTAGGATGCGTACGATTCTGATAAACACCACAAAAATGGGCGTTTGGTTGGCTGCCTAACAGCCAAGGGGTGTTTGTTTTGTGGTTAACACCACAAAGAGGGTGTTTGGGTGAGCAGAAACCTCGTAAGGGCGTGTTTGGGGTTAGCAGAAGGAAAACCCATGGTAAAGGGGTGTGTTTTGTTGGCAGTATGACCAAAAAAGGGGGGCTGTTTGATTATTTAAAACCGCCCACACGGCGTGCGGTTTGGCTGGTAAACAGCCACTTATGGGTTGCGTTTGGTTGTTATTTTAAAAACCACATAAGGGAGTGTTTAGGTTAGGCAATGTTAATCAAACAGGGGTGTTTGGTTTGCTGAATAACACCGTAAGGGTGTGTTTGGGTGAGCATATTAACCATAAGGGTATGTTTGGTTTAGCAGAATCGACATAGGGGTGTGTTTGGGTTAACAACAAGGCTGTAATGGTGCGTTTGGGATAGTAGAAATCGAATAAGGGAGCGTTTGGTTTAGCGAAACAACGAGGGTTCGTTTGGTTTATGCAATTGACTAATAAATATAACACGAGACTTTATAAATTATAAATCAGAATTAAAATGGTGGTTAATGGTTAAATAAATATGATATTTATTAATTTGTTTAGTTATAAATATATATTTAAAACACGTAGATATTTTGCAACGCGCGGTTTGTTGAAAAGTGGAAAAGAAAACATTAGGTTTTATAAATATGGGAAACGATATATAAACGGAAATGTCATGGCGAAATTTATATAAATGTTTATATTTAGTAATGTTGTACTAAAGCTTCTATTAATTTAGAAACCGATAAAAGGGACTAAGTTATATTTTAAAGATATAATAATTTGTATTATAGAATAACCGGATATTATATAATAATTATAAAAAATATAAAATATAATAAACGAACGAAAACTCTATTTTTATAATGAGATAACTATTTTAGACACGACCCGTCGTGGAAACGAAATATAAATTTATAAAATATTATTTTATATTTTATAATTGTCCGCTAGAAGATAACATCATAATTGTTGTAAAAGCTTTACAAACATCGTTTGTTTAAACTATAACTTTAAGACGTGTGTCTACTTTTATGCAAGGACTTTTTATTAATTAAATTGGTGTCAAAATATCTTGTTTCAATTATTTTCTTACATTTTTTTATATAATACCTGTAAAGTATTATATACTTCACATTAATCTTTGGATTGTTTATCTTTGTTATATAATTCACGGTATGAGTTATATAAGGGTTTATTTTTCATATGTAATATATACGGGATATATTACATACTTTGCGTTCACTTTTCAATTTATTTATTTAACCAACCACCAAGCTGTTACAATTTGGAAATCTAAATCTTTATCAACGTGTCGAGTTGACGTAACCATTCATCGGGAAATCCAAATACATTATCCTAGGCTAGTGGGACTTAGCGTTAAGGATTGTTGTAACTTCTTGAATGTGTGTGTGCCGTTTCCGTTCTATTCATTTGTGTTGTGCATAGAGATGCCTATCTGTCAATCGTTCTTGTCTCATCGAGGCGAGTTTATAGCTCCCTTGTTTTTACTTGTTTTACATATATTTTGGGGGGGAGAAACATGCTTGTTTACAAATGAATTTTTTGATGGTTGATTACCTGTTTGGTCTTATATACTCATTTATTACTATTCGCGATGAGATACAATACTTGGTTTAGTTTTTGACACGTAAACACATACTATACTTTTATGATTAGGATCCCCTATCTCAGGTTGTATGGTTTAAGAGAAGTGATTCAATGCTGAGGGTGTCCAGGTGGGGGCATCCGGTGTAGGCACACGTTAAAGGTAATTAAATTGCTGAGGTGTTCCAGTGGGGGCAATCCGTGTTAGGCACATTGTAAAATAATTCAATGCTTGAGGGTGTCAGGTGGGGGATCGCTGTAGGCACATGTAAAGTAAATCAATGCTGAGGGTCGTGCCCATGTGGGGACACTCCGGTTTGTAAGCACTATGGCTATTATTTTGTTAGGCGCATCAGTTTCATGAGTCTTAAAGTAATCGCGTATAAATCATTGTTTTTATACATCACTTGGATATTTTACTATGCCTTGAATAATGAGTGGCAATTCCCATAATGAAGTGTGTGTGTTTTTTGATATATATAAATATCTTACATGCTTTGAACAATTGCGGTTCAACGTTCATACGTACATTTTTGTGACTATTTGGGAAACATACAAGGTTTGAAATGGTCATGCTACCTAATACAACTATTTGATTTCTACAATTCATACATATATTTTGGAAGGACATTTAAGGATTTAAATGGTCATACACACTTTACAGAACTTTGGTTCAACATTTGTATTTACAAAAACCTATGAACTCACCAACTTTATGTTGACATTTTTAAGCATGTTTTTCTCAGGTGAATTAGATGCTTGGATTATTTGATGTGCATTGGAGTCTAAACTGACAAGATTTCATTCATGGATTTTACATACATACAATTGATTCAAATCACGTTGTGTTAATTTTCAAGCTTTTCATTTGTGACTGCAATAAGGGACAAACATTATATCAATTTCAAGGAAATCAACGAGATTACTTTTCAAACGACACATTTAGAGGTCGTTCTCTTGTATCTAGCGTTGTGTATTATGAAGTAACGCCCCCGGACGTACTTCCGCTGCGACATAATTTTGGGGGTGTTACAGATTGGTATCAGAGCACTGGCTATAGAGAACTAGGTTGCATATTTTACCCTAGACTATAGCCGTTTTCGCAAATATTGCATCACAACAAACATTTTCAAAGTGCATACACACTACTTGCTTACTTGCTTAGGTTACTTGTTACCTTAAGTGCTTACATGACATACATATATGTAATATATATGCTTACATCTTTTGCGTATATCGCACGTATATAAAAGTTATTTATATAAATACTAGAGCATTTCTTAAGACATTGTGAGTTGCACAATGGTCTCAATTATACCTCAGACATTGTGAGTTATACAATGGTCTCATCTTACTTCTTAGACATTGTGAGTTGCACAATGGTCTCATTTCGTTCTCAGACATTGTAAGTTAAACAATGGTCTCTAAGGATATTATTTTTCTTCATAGCTTTATACTATATTGTATTACACGGAGACCGTCATAATTTTGTTTACATGGAATTATGTATGAATCTAAGTATTACAAGTCTTGTATGGGCGGGACTTGTAATATGAGGATTTATATGATAATTGCTATGTTAACAAAGCCCGTCACAGTTCTGTTTACATAGAATTATGTGTGAATCTAAGTATTACAAGTCTTGTATGGGCGGGACTTGTAATAGGAGGATTTATATGATAATTGCTATGTTGACTAGTTCATAAAGACTTTTACCTTATTTACTCTAACCGAGTACTCATTAACGATCTTGAACACTATGTGATTTCCCTGATAGTTTTACTCCCCGTCTCCGAAGACGAGTTTGGAACACTCGTCCCATACTCATTAGAGCACATGCATCGTCATGTCATCCATCACCTTGAAGGTTATGTGAGTACGCGTATTGCATCGGGAATTATTAAGTAGGATGATTTATAATCTATTTATTTGAAAGGATTGGGACGCCTCTTCATTTAAATAAATAAATAAATAAATTATAAATCACCGAACCATAAGTTTATCATTTCTTACTTACATAAATTTGGACGCTTCTTTATGTAAATAAGAAATTATAAATGAGTGGGCTTAATGGTATCCGATATGACACGAGTATGAACCTAAAATCGATAATCATCAGAATCCGTTAAAAGGGTCTAGAGACACAATCGTGTCTTGCCACTCAGCAGAATCTTAAGGCCTCACTTGGAACTACCTTATCTCATTTTTAAGTTGTTACTTTTGCGATTGTAAATCCTTGCAATTGTAAACTGTTCGTGGAACTAACAGACTTGTTACGTTAATGGAGTTGATTCGTCCTCAACTAGCGACTGAGTACCATGATCCGCCGTCTATCGCATAAGCTCTTCCGCGAGCTCCTCCCATTTGTTAAACTTTATTATGGGAATATTGTTTCTCGAAATGTCCTCGTTCTCGACATCCCATCATCATTTGTTATAGTATTGACGTTATGGTCGCTACTGTTGGGTCCTGGAGCGGTCCCGACTGATACAACTTTATCCAATAGGTAATACAACTCCCCTTAAACGAGATAAACACCTATCGACGAAACAGATAGTTGGACTATTTATTTCGGGCCACTAGTAGGAAGACTTAGGTCGCGATACATCCTGGAAATGCCTAGTAAGTTGGGTACTTACATCTATAAGCCACGTTGATGTGAATCATCGAACATTACAGATAGTAGAAACGAGACTCCGTCCTCGGACATTTAGAAACTTATATAAACATAACCACGCAACTACACTTTCTCCTTTGATGTGTTCTCTATTAAGAGGTTTGCTTCATAAAGCACTTATACCAACAATAAACCTTGTAATGATGTTTCTCTAAGATACCTATTCTAATGGATTGGATATCCTGGTCAACCTAGCCGAAATTTATGGATATTAAGAAATGTCGAAACATTAGATATTGCTGAATAAAGTTATCAACAACCTAAAACATAACCACCCTTCACCTCAAACAACTTTCCTCTAAAAAACCTTTATTAAAATACCATTCTCAAATCCCAAAATATCTAAACAATTAAATTTAATTAAATCAAACTCCTCAAACCACAACAATCATCAACTCAAAAATATCCACAAAACCAAAAAAAAAAAATAATATAAAAAAACAAACACAAACAAACACACCCCCACCAAAAACCACAACAACAACCACCACCAAAACACCAACCCACACAAAAAACCAAAAACCCCCCCCCAACAATCCTACCCCCACAACAACCCACTAACACCCCTTAATAAATCCCACCCCATCCCCACCCTAACCCCCACCCAACACCCAACCCCCCCCATCCCTTAAACTCTATCCACACAAACCACAACATCCCATTCCAACATTCCCCCCAATTTTCCACCTCAAAAACACAAGAGAGAAAAATTATTGTATTGGTGTGATACTAACGTACATTACTAACTAGGTTCGTACTAAAGAGAATTAACTCCTCCATTTAATAACCTACATCTCCGCCTCGCATTTCTAGCAAATATATATGCGCCTTCTGGACCTGTTTATATAAACCTACCCACCAGAACTTCTCTATTTAATTAATCAAATTATCATGTTACCCCCATCATAAATACCACCCGCACCCTAGATCCACATAAGAAACCAAAACCTCCAAAACATACAAAATATTTGAAACTATTATTTTATACAGAACAAACAACAACAAGAGACGTAAATAACCCAGACTAGAATCATTCTCTCCATATTTAACAAAATTAACTCAAATATCCCCACTCATACACCGAACTCCGCTTTATACATTACACAAACCTATTCATCCCCCACTCCCCTACGTCCCTCCTTACTAGAATTCAAATTCTACAATTAATCCCTTCGTCGCCCGCAGAAATGTTTCCTTCTAATAATCCCCCACAACCTAACTCCTCAGAAGCTCACTCCACTTCACAACCTGTTTACATAGACCATAGACAGATTAAGATTCTCAATCGCTTACGACGCTCCTACTAACACACCATCATACCGTATTCTTGCTCCCTCATACTTGCTCCCCCTCCGCCCACTACCACACCCTTTCGCTATTATTTGCCTTAATTGAACTTGTGCTCATCAGTGGCGGTCAGATCCCTGGGTGTAGGATAGTATGAGTTATTGCAGTGAAAATCATGTATAGTTATGTCTTATCTCCGAAGCAAGACATGTTGTTGTGTTAACCTTGTTAAACTCTGAGGATAACAAGTTTATAGATTATTTAATGCTTACTGGAGTATTCCTAAAGACCCTCATCTGCCTATTTATTTATATAGAAAGTAAAAAACTATATACTTGTCTTATGTAAGAGCTTATTTTGTTCCCACTTATTATTATTTTTATTGAAAGCCTGTTAAATCTTTTGTAGAATTGTGTTAAGAATCCATTCTAGTAAATGATATTATCTACTTCGTATTTGCCGCTCTTGTTAAAATTACTTGCGAATTATACTGTTGTGTGTTACTAAGCTAGCTCACGACTGAAGGAAATATTTAATTCATATGTACTATCTTAATGATTATATTTGTAATATCTAAGTCATGTTTTGTTTCGATACACATACATGAAATGCTGATTTGTAATATAGTAATTATCTAATGACTGTGTTGAGCTGTGTTTACTATGATTTGTATAACATCCTACTTTTTAAATAAATAAATTTTGTGATTTCGGCTAGTGGTAGTTTTAGTGGTAATGTGTGTGTGATAGATCATCCCTCTTAAATTTATAAGGTTAGTAGGGAGAGTGCAGGGCCTAGACTACTCGCTCGTCACGTTTGGTGCCAACGTACGGTCCTTAAGGTGCGCCGCGTTGCGTAACTCTAAGTGGTTGCGTTTGGCATGTTATGATTGGGAGTACTAGTCAGCCAAGCACAAGGGTGTAGATTGTGGCGGTCCGGTTGGTTTAGATCGCAGCCGGGTTTTGTTTGGTTCGTGACAGCGGGTATTAGGGTTGGTGTGTTTGGTTTAGACAGCAATAGCCGCCAATTTCATAGGGTCTGGTTTAGGCTGTTCGCAGCACATCGATCTAGAAACAGCATGTGTATAGAGCGGTAGCGGCGTTGTGTGGGTGGTCATGTTTCTCTCAGTAAGCCGGGTGCGGTGCGTGTGTTTGGCTGCGAAACAGCCGGGGCGTCGGGTTGTTTGGTCGGGTTTGGTTTGCAACGGAAACGGGTGCGTTTGATTGTGTTGACACCGAAAAAGGGTGCGTTTAATTAAAAGTATTTAATTGTTTTCATTTGATTTATCGAACAAAATTTAAATGTGATGAAAACATATTGAAACTTGCTGCGGTCTGTCTAGTACTAATATGTTTAAATATTAAAACGGGACTGATATTAATGTATAAACGATACTAGATATAATTTAGACGAGAATTGAACTAAAAACGGACTTTGACGCCTTTTTATAACGGATAATTTAAATCAGAAAATAGAACGTAGGATTCGCGGTTGAGATTTTGAAAGGTCGATTTGGTTTACAAAATATAAAACAATTATATTTTTACTGGCGTTTTGATATAAAAGCGGCTTTTTAACTCTCAATAACAAGAAACTGGAATCGAAAATCGGAATATACCTCTTAATAAGAAATCAAGTTATTTTTTATTTATTAAATTGACATTATCTATTAATTAAACGATTTGAGCCTTTCGAGTCCGTTTCAGCCTTCCGGCGAAACACGAAAGTTGTTCGTAATGACATTTTACTTTGCCGCGAGGATTGTTTGTTTTAAAAGTTAAGATATATCGGGTCAAAACTAAAGGTCAAGTAATAAGTCAACGGATATTTTAATTAATTTAATACATTATGAGTACGAGGGGGTTTTTGAAAATGATATAAAATAAAGTCGGTTAATCTATTATTTCAATTAATAGTTACTTAGCAGAATGTCTTTGTTTGGTTCTAAAAACGGAATGCTATTATATGAAGATATATGATGTTAAGCATCTCTTGTGTAAATATTAGAGTATCGTTATTTTGGACGGAAATTATTAGTTTAAATTGTTATACATAAAAATATACTAAGGGTTAAGGTTTAAAGCGAAGCAAATCCTTGTGGATTTCTCATCACCATTGCTATATGTTTTGTATCGGTATACTATAATAAAAAATATATGTGAATAGCATAAAGTATTGTCCGTTGGGTATGACGATTGTTTTAACGATATCGTTGGTTTAAACTTGAAAAGTTATAATTATTATGAGTTGGGTTTATGATGAATGCGATGGTCGCTCGTTGACATAGAGATCTGAGATAGTGTCATATTACTTTGGAGTCACTAATGAGTATAAAGTTTATTTTGGGTGGGTCGGAGATCGGTGCAGATTTCAGTTGTTGATTGTAATTGATTAATTGATCGTGGTCATGTTAATGCTCACATAGTGTGAGTTCATAGCCTCGCTTTCATCTTTTTGGAATGTTTTATAACCAGCGAGGGGGATTACCTGATTGTCTACAAAATTCTTATACTTACTCGTTTTATTTTCCTCTCCCTGGTTATCTTGATTATGATCAGAAATGTGATTGTTTTAAGGGATTTTTGTGAGATTATAGTCGCCCCCTTGTTTTTACTGTGTTGGTTCATTAGCTTTAATCAACTTTTGGGGGGTACTGAAGAACTTGTGATTGGTGTTGCTAGATTGTTAGTGCTATTCATTACATGGTCGATTACATACATGTTTAATGAATATTTACAAGCTCATTTTTTCATGAATAATTACATACTATATATACATATGATTGTTACACAACTCAATTTACATGGTTTGATTAACAATTGGTTTACTACTTATTGCTTTAGTCGCTATGGGATACATTATTTGAACTTATTATTGGTCACAAATGCATACTTTTCTTTGAAATGTTTTTGGATTTCGATTTGATTGGCGCCCTGCGGGGCCAACAAACAATTACTGCACGGTTGTTTTGAGGGTAAAACCCAAGAGGGGAAACTTATTTTAATCACATTGCTCCGACCGACTTGGGTTACATACAAGTCTACTCTCAGTGTCATGAATGTAATCACTTGGAGGTGTAGCTACTTCGACGCTGTGAATGTTATGAAAAGATCTTTTGTTAGGGGTTGTGTGTGGTGTGGATCCCTGTTTTCGGGTGATTAAGCTATCGCCTGGGTAAAGAACTTTCATAGCGTAGTCTACGCGAATGATATAAAATAGATCTAATTCGGTATTGACAACCCCGTTAGGGTGACTAGCTATCACACTGGGAAAGACGTTATAACATGTGTGATCAGTTAGGACTACGGCCCCCCACATTATAATATTGGAACCATTTTGTTCTTTAAATTAACAATGCATTCTTTATAAATCTTTTGGGATATATTGGTTTACTTTTTGGTGACATTAAATGGATCGTGCATTTTTTAACATTTTACATGGTACTGTGATGAACCCCCCCAACAAAATGGATAATATATTTGTTGGAAACTTACATTCAATATTAAACTAATCTATGAATTCTCACCAACTCTTAATGTGACACTTTTAAGCATGTTTTTCTTAGTGTGAATTAGATGCTAGGATTATTGATGTACATTGGAGTCTTTACATTCAAGTTTTTCATGGTGATGCAATTATGGGACAACTATTATTTTGATTTCAGAAAAATCAACGAGATTGTTTTACAAATGACACATTTAGAGGTCGTTCTCTTGTATCTAGCGCTGTGTATTATGAAGTAGCACCCCATGTGGTATTCCGTTGCGTTTGTTATATTTTCTGGTGGATGTTACAAAATAACACTCTAGTAATTGGAGGCGAGCTTAATTGGACATTTTGTTCAAGAACTATCTAATCCACTAGGGAGCTCTAAATGATAAGTTCCAATTGCTTCAACGGCTGCACGATGACCATCGCCCACGTACAGACTCAAAACCCCTGGTTTCAGCTTCTTACTTCCCCGTAGTCCCTGAGTAGTAATACAAATATGAGTACCACAACCAGTGTCATAAATCCAAGATTTACTAGGGAAAGAATAAAGTTCTATGGAGAAAATACCTGAAGTGCTAGCTCAGTGAGATAACTTCTTCTTTTTCGTCAACTCGGCGAGATACACGGGACAATTCCTTCTCTAGTGCCCAACTTCAACACATTGGTGGCAAATGGCGTCCTTTGCTGGGTTATCCTTCTTAGGTGGTGGAGGAGTCTTAGGTTTTGGTAGGAGCAAAATGGTGCATAGTTAGGATGAAATTAAGACTCTATTGCCTTTACCTTTACTTGGCCCCCCCTGTAGCAGCTTTGTGCGGTTTATTTTTCTGGTTTTTCTGAACCCTTCCTGATCGTATTGCATGAAGTGCAGGATTAGCATATTTCTTTGGCAGCATTTCTTCATGCAGCTTAAGCATGGCATGTAGTTCATTCACGGTCTTCCCCATGCCGTTGATATTAAAATTCTATACGAAGTTGGCAAAATCCTTATTTAGAGAGACTAAGATAAGACTCACTGCAGGTTTTTGACCAACTAGATTTGACCGTGAGTAAGTCGCTCCAAGTTATAATTGGTAGCTTCATCTTTAGAACATGTGATGCTAACAGATTGACCCTTCATCTGCTTTCAAGTGTAAATTGTCTACCAGTTGCCAGAAGTTCCTGTTTAGCTTGTTCTGGAAAAACATAGCTTTTTTGTTCTGAGCATGTCATAAGCACCAAGATGAGCTTAGATTCCCGTTTGGATAATCTAGGTCCATGGTTAACTGCATGAGCACAAACAACTTCTTTTGCCTTTAACCCATGCAGCGTGAGCTTGCAAGAGCCTTAGAAGGAACTTGTTATCCAGGTTGTGAACTGGATGCAGCAGAGGAAATAGGATGCTCAAGGTATTTTCCCTTGTCTTCAGTTGAAGTAACCAAAGTAGTTGTCTGTACCAATCAATGAAGTTGGGTCCAGTGAGTTTTTGTTTCTCAAAGAAAATCCTAAATACCCGAATTGTTTCTGACTGAGGTAGTCATCTACAATATAAAAAGTTCAAAAATAGTATTAATCTGATGTAAGGTAGAGTTCGGTATTGTGAGGGCAGAATTGTTGGTGGGTAAGTGCTCGTGGTAGAGTGGATGTCTTAACTGTTTCTATACCAAACACTTTATAACAACGAATAATCACAATTGACCTACCCTTTATTACAAACTTTCCTGCCAGGTGCGAACAAGTAGTGTGTGAGTGTCCAAGATGACGTCGATATCTTTTACAAATCAAATTAATGAAGCGTTGTTGAGAGAGATAGGAGATAGATAGAGCACCTGTGTGTGTGTGTCTCTTTGAAGTAAGCAAGAGACTAATGTTTAGGAGCATGTTTAGTTTCATTTATGATCGGGTCCATGTCTGACAAGCCTACTCGAATTAAAGGCGACCACTGCAAGAACTTGTTAAAATATCGTTTAGAGGTACTGTCCAGTACTACGAAATTCACATGGGTTGGTAGGGCCTTAAGGTCTGACCAAAGAAATAAAAACGTACGGTTCAAAACCAATTGCACGTGTTCTAGGTTGGTGGGTGGCATAGACTTAAAATTTTTACTTGGGGTATTCACATAAATGTGTCAAAACGTGTACAAAGAAGCATGTAAACAACTTTGTCACACTAATTTTAAAAACTTTTAATAATGACACTGTAGTGACATTCCATGGTTCACGGTAACTCCAATCGAACTCGCAAAGAAGCCGAGAAATAGGTCAGCGCGAAGCGTATTAAAAACCTTATTTCTTTAGGGAATTACGTAAAACAACCCTCCTTAAACTTCTCTTATAGTCTGTTCTAGTGGATGAGCCGTACTTCCCATGAGTCCATAGCGTCTAGTTTTTAATTCATGAAAAACAAGTTTCAATGGTAACGTCTTATTAATTTTCACAAAAACAGTTGTCCACGAAAGAAATGGTTGGTCACTATGAGCATGCATTAGGCGTGTAAAATTAATAGACTACTATAACATCATTTTTTAGTCATATAGCATATTCAATTAGGCGTGTAAACATTTAGACATTAAATAATCATGCATACTTGGATTCATAATTAAAAGATGACATTTAGCATTTAAGTAAACATGTAAAATCCGAGTTCTCTAGTGAGTCTTCCCCAAATGGAGAACCATAAGACCCTCACTAGGTTTTCTGCTAAAGTGCCTAGATTACCCCATTCACCACATATTGTGATTGAGTGGGTCTTATAGCCGGAATAAGCAATTAATTAAAAAGGAATCATGCAAGCTAAATTAACAATCTTAATTTTCGATTTTAACCTACATTAACTTTTAATAGTTTTCAAGATCAATATCTACTTATTTTATTTATCTTATGGCAAGAATCTAAATATTGTTGTCATATTTTTCTAGTAAAACATAAATAAAATATGAAACGCAACAGATCATAGACTATGTTTTAATGATAGGCATTTAAATAAGGCGTATAATTAAAACAAAACGTGTAACCCATAAAGCTAAAACGAGTTGGCTCGTGATGCCACTGTTGGGATTTAATATCTATGTAACCAAGTTACTACGAGTACGCAGCGGATTTGGATCTAGTAATAGCATATGGTTAACACTTAAACAAGAAGTAAAAGAAACGCGTACCTCTTTGATAATTGATCAAGAAAACGAAACAAGCAATTAAAGTAAATTGCCTCTACGGTTGCTCACACAGTCACGTCAACCAAACACGTAAGCTTGCTAGACTTAAACTTCACAAACGAACAACCTTTGTATAATATCCCGATTACCAAGCAAACTCTTGAATTAGTAACCGAAAAAACCAAGAACCGAATTAGGGATTCAAAACCCTAATTGTACCGAAAATCAAAACCAACCCTTGATGGGTATTATGGAATTCGGCTGGAAACAAAAGAAAGAACACGAAACGATTTTCTGTTGAAGGTTTTATGAGAGAGTTAGGCACATGGAATGAATAAGGATGAGGAGTATTTATAAGCATGATACCCTAGTTGTGATAGTTATAGAAGACCAAAAGTCCTACAATTATCACAAGCCTTTTCCTTGTCCTTGTAACACACAAAAACCTTCTCATTATCCCTCATAGGAACCGGCCACCTTGGGGAGTCCTTGGGGTTTGGGTTTTGTTCATTCTAGTCCTTGGTTTATATTAATGTGAAGTATAAAACGTGTTCTCCGTGTATTAACGTGTGTGCCCCCAATAGGCTCACATATTCGTAATATATAAATGTAATCCGACTACCAATATCCAACAGCTCCCACTTGGGAGTTGGAGTAGCATTTAACACTTATATCTATAATTGGCAAAGTCTAGCAACCCACACAATTATTTTTTCATTAGGAATATTATGAGATAAGAGTTTCAAAAAATCATCTCTGCTATTTAATGGTTATAAATTTCTTGCTTTATAATCATCCCTTTGTTACAGATACCGTTAAACCATGGATATGGATCCTGAGTCATTCCATATAGTTTAACATTATGTTTCTCGTTATAGAAATAATTCAGATATACCAAATGTAATCAAGAATCATCTTGCATTACCCTTTGGGAACGGCCATTCATTTATCTGATTAAATCTGGAGAGGGCCCAATGGTATCTTTCTGCACATATCAAGTGGAGGAACAAATCCTTTATTGACTACAAGTGTTGTGGATGCTGCTTCACATACACTCCGAAAAATAGCTTTTATAACTACCTTGTTTCAGGACAGCGTTTGGCTATAATCACAAAGTGATATCCACACATACAGAACTTGCTTGCATCTCAAGTCTAAGGATAATCTTTATCAACCATTTTTCGACATTTTACTCATGACATGGATCCAAAAGTAAATGATCGAAAGTTGGGGTATCCAATATGCATCCCTTGTGAATACATATGAGTTTGGTGGGAACCAGCCATATATTCAAAGAATATAACCAACACTCACATTTGCCTTACATAACAATATTCCCATATTGTTAACCGACAATGGACATATTTAGAATGATGAATCATTCATGGATTAAACATGCAAATATAGAATAACAGTTGTTATATGAATGAAAACAAATCCCAAGTATCTTTATTCATCAGAAATTAAAACTGTCTTACAATTCCAAAATTATCCAAATACTAATCAAACACAGAGTTACATGAAACTACTAGCTGGCAACAATCCGATATTCCTAGTTAATTCGGAATGCTTAGGGAATGCCAAAGCCTTTGTGAAAGGGTCAGCTAAATTATCATCTGTGTCAATCTTTTCTATCCTTACATCACCCATCTTAATGGTCTCGCGAAGATAGTGAACTTTTGCGCGAAAATGTCTTGCACCTTTAGTGACTCCATCATCTTTCGCTATTGCTATGGCTCCAGTATTATCACAATACATACTTATGGGTTCTTCAATTGTGGGAACAATGCCAGCCAGAATGAATTTACGAATCCATACAGCCTCTTTCGATGCATCAAAAGCAGCGATATATTCAGCATCTGTAGATGAGGTTGCAAAAATACTTTGTTTTGTACTTTTCCAATCAACAGCACCTCCATTTAGAACGAACACATATCCAGTCTGCGACTTTAGGTTGTCAGCATCCGTCAGATATCCAGCATCAGTGTAGCAAGAAACTCTGAGCTGTCGTTTCAAATTACCTCCATATACCAGAAACATATCCTTAGTATTGCGAAGATACTTAAGAATATTTTTAACAGCAGTCCAGTGTTCTTCACCCGGATTCTGTTGAAATCGGCTTGTCATGTTTTGTGCAAACGCAACATCAGGACGAGTACATCTCACAGCATACATAATAGATCCTATTGCCGAAGCGTAGGGAATATTCTGCATGCGCTGTTTCTCAGCAGGCGTTGTTTGTTGAAGCACCTTGTGACTTACTCAATTTAAGCTTTTCTTGCATTGGGATCGTTCCACGCTTGAATGTCCATATAAAATCTCTTCAAGATTTTCTCATTAAGCAACTTTGATTAAACAATTACCGCTTTGAACCTATCAGCGGTAGATCTTGATTCCAAGAATATATCGGCCATCCTAAATCCTTTCATAGTCAAAACTTCCTTCACAGATAGGATTTTTACTTCCTTGTAACATTGGAATGTTGTTTCCCAATATAATCAGTCATCGACATATAGGAATTAGGATATCGACATAACTCCCACTAGCTTTTAGTATCCACATGGCTCTTTCAGATTTTAAGTGAAACCGATTTTCTTGATTTCATCATCAAATCTCTTATTCCATTCCTGATGCTTGCTTCAGTCCCATAAATGGAACGCTTAAGTTTTTGCATACATGGTTAGGCAATATTTTGGATTCACAAAACTCAGTTGCTCCATATAGACTTCTTCGGATGTCCCATTGAGGAAGGCGGTTTTTGACATCCATTTGCCATACTCATAGTCATAGTACCGGCTATAGCTATGAGAATCCTTATAGCTTCAATGTCTGCAACAGAGAAAAGGTTTCTTCATATCAACCCTAGGTCTGAGTGAAGCCCTTTGCCTATAAAAAAAAAAAAAAAAAAAAAAAAAATATTTTAAAAACAAAAAAAAAAAAAGGGGGGTTATATATAAAAAAAAAAAGTAGAGCTTTAAAGATGTATAGCTGCCACCATCCATGTCAGTCTTTTTCTTGAAAAGCCACTTGCTACCAACGGTTTTAGCATTGGGAGGAAGCTCAACTAAAGACCCATACATCATTGTCTTTCATGGATTTCATTTCCACATTCATCGCATCAAGCCATTTCTTGGATTCCAGGATCCATATGCAGCTCTATAGTTAGCGGGTTCACCGAGATCCCCTAACTCATGTTCCTCAGTATCGATGTACAAACACAATCGATCTGTGGGACGGCGTGTCCTTGTGGACCTACGAATGGGATTGATATCACTTTGAGGTTCATCAATTTCTTGATCATCCTCTTCGTGATTTAAGCTAGTGTCTACAGAAGGATTTGTATCTTCTTCTTGAATTTCTTCAAGATCTTCCACACTCCCACTTGCTTTCAGATCCAAGAGCTTAGACTCAAAGAACTCAGCATTCCGAGCAACAAACACTTTATTCTCAGATGGGAGAAGAAAGAATATCCCATTGTTTCCTTTGGGTATCCTACGGAAGAATACACTTTAAAAGATCTAGGTCAAGTTTGTCAGGTTTTGACGAGTATCATGCATAACAAATGCCTCACGAAGTAAAAAAAACCCAGACTCTTAAGTAAGACAGCTTAGGAGCTTGGCCGATGCCAAATAACTCGTATGGTGGTCTTATCAACCTTCTTAATGGAACCATGTTGAGAATGCGAGCAGGCAGTCTCAAGGGCATAATCCAAAAGGACTTGGGTAGAGTAGTTTGACTCATCATTGGGATCGAACCATGTCTAGCATAGATTTGAATTTCTCCTCTCTGACACTCCATTGTTCTGTGGCGTGTAGGGAGGAGTGCGATGGGCAATAATCCCATGCTCCTTTAGATGATCTAAAAACTCTTGACTCATATATTCACCTCCACGATCAGAACGTAGTGACTTAATGGTCTTCCCGAGTTGGTTTTCTACTTCCTTTTGAAATACCTTAAAGGTTTCAAACACTTCATGTTTATGTTTCAGCAAGTAAACATAACCATAACGACTGAAATCGTCAGTGAAAGTAACGAAGTAGCTAGCTCCTTGTCTTGACACTATTCTAAATGGGCCACATACATCGGTGTGTATTAGTCCAAGTAGATCTTTAGCCCTTTCCACTTGATGTGAATAAGGTTTTCTTGCCATCTTACCAGACAAGCATAACACATTTTCCTAATGACTCAAATGTCAATAGAAATTGAGAAGTCCATCATGATGCAACTTTTCAATGCGTTTTCTTGCTAATGAGTCCAAGACGACAGTGCCACAAGAGAGAAGAGTCTAAATTAATTTATGGTCTTTATTAGTAAATTGCATACATAACCTATCGTTTGTAATAGAACTAGACATATCAATTTCCAAAAATGCCATCCGTGGAACAGCCATAAACATAAACTAGATTATCCTGTGACAACTGAAAAACAATGTTATCATCAAAACGATTAATAAATCCACGACAAACAAACGCTAAACTGAAATAACCATCTCAAGTGATAGAGGGAGCATAATACAAATGTTCAAGACGGAAATACTAATCTACTAGGGAGCTCAAAATGATAAGGAATCCAAATTGCTTCCACGGCTGCACGATGACCAACCCCCACGTACAGACTAAGCCGCCTGGTTTCAGCTTCCCTAACTTCCCGTAGACCCTGAGTAGTAATACAAATATGAGTACCACAACCATTGTCATATATCCAAGATTACTAGGGAATGATAGAGTCTTGGTGAAAATACTGAAGGCTAGTCTCCCTGAGTAGCTTCTCTTTTCATCAACTCGGTGAGATCCACGGACAGTGTTTCCTTCCTCCATGCCCAACTTCACACACATTTGGTAGACAGATGGCGTCCTTGCTGGGTTATCCTTCATAGGTGGTGGAGAAGTCTTGGTATAGGAGCAAATGGAACATTTTTATGATCATAGCCCATCTTTTCTTTCATTTACCTTTCACCTCCTCTACCAGCTTTGTGCTCGGTTTAATTCTTTTGGTTTTTTCTGAACCCTCCTGCTCGTATTGAATAAGTGCAGGATAGCACTTTCTTTGGCAGCGATTCTTCATGCAGCTTAAGCATGGCATGTAGTTCATTCACGGTCTTCCCCATGCCGTGCATATTGAAATTCTGCACGAAGCTGGTAAAATCCTTGTTTAGAGAGACTAAGATAAGACTCACTGCAAGATTTTGACCAACTGGTTGACCGAGTCGCTCCCAAATTGTCAATGTAGGCCCTTCAATCTTAAGAAATGGAGCTAACCGATGACCCTCCTCCTGCATGCAAGTGTGAAATTCTCTCACAGTCTGCAGATAGTTCCCTTTCAGCTGTTTGGAAAAACATAAGCTTATAGTTCCTGAGGCCATTCCATAAGCAGCCAAGAAGGGAGCTAGATTTCGTTGGATATCTAGGTCCATGGTCAATAACATGAGTACAACAACTTCCCTTTGCCCTTTAACCCATGCAGCGTGAGCTGCAAGGTCCTGAGGAGGGATTTGCTCTCCAGGTTGTGCAACGGTTCAGCGCAGGATATGGATGCTCAAGGTAGTATTCCTTGTCTTCAGTTGAAAGTACCAAACGAAGTTGTCTGTACCAATCAATGAAGTTGGGTCCAGTGAGTTTTTGTTTCTCAAAGAAACTCCTGAATACCGAATTGTTTCCGACTGAGGTAGTCATCTACAATAAAAGTTCAAACAATTAGTATTTTCGATAATTAAATTCTTAATAGAATTAACTACCCAATTAATTTACTAATTAAGACTAAGATCCAACTTGCAGTCCCACTTATTACCCAAGGTCTGACCAGGATGTAAACAAGTGGGGCAAGAGGTAAGCGTCGAGCGTTAATTGCATTTTTTAATGCAACTCTTAGATTTATGATACTTGTCAAAAACATTATCAGCTGTAATAATGTTAAGAGCATGTTTAGTATCATCTTATGCCTCGGGTCCAGGGTCTGACCAAGAGGACCTCGAATTAAGTCGACCAAACGAGAACTTGTGAAAATCGTCAAAGGTCTGACCAGTAGACGAAATTCACCATGGGTTGGTATGGGTCCAGGGTCTGACCAAGAGACTCAAACCAATTGCACGTGTTCTACGATTGGGTGGCATAGACTTAAAATTTTCTAGGGGTATTCACATAAATGTGTCAAAACGTGTACAAAGAAGCATGTAAACAGCTTTGTAACACTTGTTTAAAAACTTTTAATAATGACACTGTAGTGACATTCCATGGTTCACGGTAACTCCAATCGAACTCGCAAAGAAGCGGAGAAATAGGTCAGCGCGAAGCGTATTAAAAACCTTATTTCTTTAGGGAATTACGTAAAACAACCCGCCTTAAACTTCTCTTATAGTCTGTTCTAGTGGATGAGCCGTACTTCCCATGAGTCCATAGCGTCCAGTTTTTAATTCATGAAAAACAAGTTTCAATAGTTTAGTCTTATTAATTTTTACAAAAACAGTTTTCCACGAAACAAATGGTTGGTCACTATGAGCATGCATTATGCGTGTAAAATTAATAGACTACATTAACATCATCTTTTAGTCATATGGCATATTTAATTAGGCGTGTAAACAATTTAGACATTAAATAATCATGCATACTAAGATTCATAATAAAAAGATGACATTAAGCATACAAGTAAACATGTAAAATCCGAGTTCTCTCGCGAGTCTTCCCCAAATGGAGAACCATAAGACCCTCACTAGGTTTTCTGCTAAAGTGCCTAGATCGCCCCATTCATCACTAATTGTGATTGAGTGGGTCTTATAGCCGGAATAGGCAATTAATTAAAAGGGATCATTCAAGCTAAATTAACAATCTTAATTTTCCTTTTAACCTATATTAACCTTTAATATTTTTCAGGATCAATATCTACTTATTTTATTTATCTTATGGCAAGAATCTAAATATTGTTGTCATATTTTTCTAGTAAAACATAAATAAAATATCAAACGCAGCAGATCATAGACTATGTTTTAATTATAGGCATGTAAACTAGGCGTATAATTAAAACAAAATGTGTAACCCATAAAGCTAAAACGAGTTGGCTCGTGATGCCACTGTTGGGATTTTATAATCTAGGTAACCAAGTAGCTACGAGTACGCAGCAGAATAGATCTAGTAATAACATATGGTTAACACGTACATGCAAAGTAAATAGAAAGCATACCTCTCAGCAATTGATCTTGATAACGAATAAAGCGACTAAAACAATCGCCTCTACGGTTGCTCACACAACACGTCGAACAAGTACGCAACAATGCTAGTCGTAACTTCACCAGCTTCAAACACCAATAGTGTATGCTTTATTTAATTGAACCAAAAACCAAACAACCCTTGTATGCTTGAACCAAAAAACAAACAAACTAGTGTCTTGTACAAGCTACAAAACCAATTCGAATAATATATAGATATTACGTTCGAATTATTAAGAATAAAAAGATTGGACTGTGGATGCAATTTAACATATTGCATGCAAAGTCTAAACATGCATACGTGAATAATGTATGTAAAATATCTTTTTTTTTTCTTTTCTGTTCACCGAACTCAAGGAAGAAAGAAAACAAGTATGGTTTTGTGATGGAGAATGAATGTCGTATGTGTTATTTGTGTGTAGGATTAGTCCATCAAATAATAATGAGGGAGGGGAATGGGTGTTTATATAGCACCTCAACCCTAGTTGTAGATCAACTCTAACTCCTTCCATTTATCATTATCACAAATAATTTTCACTCAAACCCCTTTCTAGAATCCTCTAAAATCTGCCACTTTTGGGAGGAGGACGAGAATTTCGGTTTTCGACTTTTAAGTCCCTTTGGTTCATATTTAAATAGTTGTTGAGTTAGTTATAAAATATAACGATAACTAACGATTATTTAAATAATAGCGTGAAGCATATTATATAATTAATAAATATATAACAAGTATATATATATTAATTACATAACAAACGTACTCTTCGTGTCTTAACGTGTGTGCCCCCAATAGGCTCACATATTCGTAACGTACATCGTGCTATCCGACTACCATAACCCAACAAGTGCGACCGTGGACATATGTCAGCCCCTATCTTATTCATGCAATACCCTGTGGGCAACTTATAGCATAACACTTATTTAAAAACGTAAACTTATCTTCTTTTCGTATGGGAAGGCAAGACCAAAGACCGAATCCCGTGCTAACGTTTCCCTATCCTTACACACACGTGGGGGCCACATATTGTGTATCCTTCAAAATAGCGACGATCATAAACATATTCCAACTTCCAACACCTTTTTGACGCGTGGTTAAACGCCTCATACGTTTAAGAAGCTTTTATTTTAATGTTGAAACCCAGATTTTTATACTCCCCTTATTTTTATTGTCTACATTTCTCTTTTAAAATATTTCAATTTAATTAAAAAAGTTTGATCAAGTTTACTATATTATTATTGTTTAAAATTATAGTAATTACAAAAAAGACTTTAACTAATTAGTTAAAAATAAAATTTTTATTCTGTCAAAAAAAAATACATAGTAATAAATGCTCTTTTTTTAAACTGTGTATTTTTTATAATGAGAAAATAATTTTGTGACAAAGGAGTATGTTTTTTAATCATAAGGTTTTTTTTTTCAAAAGCTGAGATGTGTAAATCATAAAGATTATCTATCATCTTTCAATACTCAATGATTTGCTTTGAAATGATATTCTAAATTTCTTCAATCTTTTTTTTACTGGGTACGTTTCGGACAAGTATAATAAGATTTGTTGATTACTAAAGCAATACTACAAATTATCTAGCGAGCATATGAATATTAAAGTGAAGCAAAGACAATCAAAGACATAAATAATTGCTAGTAAAAGATAAGATAAGATTGCCATAATCCAACTGTTAACATCCCAAAATACGAATTAAACATGAGAAACCTAACCATTTACTGCAACTAAACTGTAACAGGCAGTTTTCATCGAAATAGTTAAAAAGACTCCTAATGAAAAGAAGATAATACTGCCAACAGCCAATCCAACGGTCACTAAGCTTCCACGTTAGCAGACTTCCTAGCAGTAGGGGTAGTGATAACCCAGACAATGCCATAAGGACCCTTGATCTTACCCACGACGACGCGTGCCTCCAAACCAGCGCCCTCACCCTCAGTTATTTCAATAAGAATCTTTCTAGAATTAGCTCTCCATCGCAATTGCAACCAGCCTTTACTCTTTGGTCCACTGCAGCTTCCAATGTCCTCTGTCTCCAGGCAAACACCACTCCTGACCCCACTGTTTTTACCCTGTCAACAAAACAGTAGTGACCTTTCAGTAACTTTTAGAGATGCTAATTCTAAAGACAACGTAGGTCATAGAGTATATAAGTTCAAAAATCAAGTGAAAGAAATTCATACATTTTTTTCAGATGAAGAAAAGTGTAGTAGCTGTTAAACTAGGAATTATGGGTCATTTTATTTGGCTCATGTTATTTGTAACCCCTTGAAAAGCCGTTTGTATCCCCTTAGTTTTTTTGGTTTTTTTTATTTTTTATTTTTTTTTTATTTTTATAATTTTTATTTTTTGTTATATTATAAACATAAAACCGCAAAATACGAAACGAAAAATATCGAGAAGTTTTGAAACAGTTCAAGGAGGCGTGTGCGAGCAAAACTGTCGAGAGCGCATTAAAGAACAGAAACTGATAAAAAACTGCGTTGCACTGTAAAAAAAAGGTACAAAAAGAATCTTCGATACCTTTTTTGTACCTTTTAGTGGGTCAGGGGTACCAATAGTAGAACCCTTTTATTTACAGTTGAAAACAAAAAATAAGACAAAATAGAACAAGTAATTTACCTTAAAAACTATCTAAAAATCAAAATGTGGCAGACCAAAATAGAACAAAAAAATATCTGAAACAATAACTATCGAAAAACAGACGATAAGCTAATAAATTTCCAAACTTCAAAATGAAAACAAAATCAGTCTACTTTAATTAAATTTTTCGAGTAAAGAGTGTTGGTCCTTGTAGAACCATGTGTCATTTCTCTAAAAAATAAAGAATCAATAAAAATGAAGTATCTTAGAAAATAATATCCATTGAAACAGTCATTTAAAAACATGAAAAATAATACAACAAATAAACGACAGAAAAAAAAAACTATCGCAATCGTGAAAGTAATTGACTGTTAAACTATCTAATAGAAAACGACTAACACACAACTTACGCTTAAAATTGACATGATTTAGTGAGATTTAAACAACTTTAATTATACACAATAGATTGAATAAACACCGTTTATAACTTCGTTAAAAATCTCACAAACTTTCACAGTTACATAACACACTAATATTGAAACAATATACAAAGTATCTGATAATAGATACATAAACTTGAAATACACAGATAACCGCTCAAAACACCAACCCCAAAAATTTAACATCATTATCCACAGATCTATATATATATAACGGCTAAAATCGCCATAAACAACGCTTAAAAGTCAAATAAAAAGCATGCAACAGTGAAATAATCAACAAAACACACACGCTAAACACCATAAACCCGTTAAATATCACAACAGCAACAACATTATAAACAGATCTAAACAAATACAGAGTATAACCACCTTGTTAACACATAAATAACATGCGCCATTTATACATAAAAAAATTTAAAAATCAAAACTGTAAGTATACACGCTAAACATCACAAACTCGTTAATAACCCCTAAAATCGCCACAATAACCACAGATCTAACGAAATATACAAAATAATGACCATCTTCAACGGAAATAACTTTGAATAAGAATAATGAAAAATAAAAACACTCACGTATCATCATCAGAAGCATCAGCAACGATAATAGAAGCCGAACCAAGCTTAATTTCAACAGACTGAATCAACGGCATCTCCTGATCAGCCTTCCTCTTAGGCTGACTCACACGGTTCACTTCTTCAGCACCAAACGCACTTTTGTAGAACAAAACGGCGTCGTTCACCTTCGTTGCTTCCACAAACACCTGACTCTTCACCGCCGTAAACGTCACCGTCTTCTCAACGTTCTCACAGTTAGCGCCGTTAGTCTCGGCTCCGTTAGTCACTTCTGTTGCCATTTTTTTGAAACCCTAGGAGAGAGAATATGATGGTTAATGTGTGTTTTTAGTGTGTGTGAGATTATAGGGGAAATGAGAAGATGTGTGGGTTTATTTATAGAGAAGCGATGAAGCGGAACCGTTTTTTGTGGGGTTGAATTGGTTATTTTATATGCGTTTTTCTAACATGTGTCCCAGAGGCACATGTTAAGTTGGGGACATCAGGCTGTGTATCACAGTCTGATTGGCCAGCAGTTATTTGTAGGGCTTGATAATGATTAATAACAATAACTGCTGGCCAATCACGTTGTGACATACAGCCTGTGTCCCCACATTAACATGTGCCCCAGAGGGGCACATGTTAGAAAAACCCATTTTATATATTTGCCCCAGTTGTTTGGGTTATTTATAATTTTACAAGTTATAGTGAGAGGAGGTTGAGGGTAAAATGGGGAATTTGTTAAATGAAGTTGGGTTTAATTACGGGTGTGCCACTGGAGTGATGAAAGGTGGATGGAATGTGTGAGACGTGGAGTGGTATTATGGGGTCACATATGGAGTGACCTGCCTATATTGTTTTACGTGATTTTTTTTATTATTTTGTTGCAAAACAAGTAACGATAAAAGTGATTTATGCTTCATGCATACCAAGTCTTTAACTAAAATCGTAAAACGTATTTTGAGTGTTAAGATTCAATAATTATAGGAGAATGTCCAGACTTCGCGACATATATATTAAAGGAGTTGTTTCCTTGCGTATTTTTGAAATCATATGTAATATAAGTTGGAACATCCCACAACAAAAAGTAAAAAAAAAAATACCAATCGATTTATCACAAAGAGCCTTAGGTTGTAAGTAAAACGCAACGCCGGCAACAGCACGTTGCCCGGCGTTACTATACCAGCTAGGTGAACGGCGTGTCCAACGCGTTAGGTCCGGCCCAACGCCGTGCCCACGCACGTTGGGGGTTTCTATTTTTTTATTTTTTTTTTTTAAAAAATTTTATTTACCATCCCCCCCCCCCCCAAGCGGCTAAATACTACTCTCATCCGTCCCACATTAAGTGTCCGACTTGACTTTTTCAAAGTCTTTTTTCTTCAACTTTGACATTAATGATTTAATCTTATGTTATATGATAATTGATTCAAGATATATGAATGGATAGAGTTTTGAATATATTTTTCGTTAGTAGAATTTTCGTTCAATATTATATAACACAAACAAAAATATATATGGTCAAAGTTGAGAAAAAAGACTTTAAAAGATTTCATTGTGGACATTTAATATGGGACAGAAGGGAGTAGTTTTAATTTTTCCCCTTATTTTTAAAAAGTTACCAAACACCCCCTAACGGCTAGTTTTATTAAAAAAAATTACAAAACAACCCCTAACGGCTATATTTTATAAAAAAATATTTCATTTTACCCCACTCACACAACTCATTATAAATACTTCAATACCTCTATATTATTTTCTCACAAAAAAAAACATACATTTACAACAAAAAAAACACTCACAAACTCTTTCAAATAAATCAAAATCGAAACCGTTTTTGATATCGATAGGAAACCGAACGACGCATGCTGTTAGATATAAAAAAAAGACACGGTCACACCGTGGTATTTTACTGTTTATTATTTAGCTCGTGATTTAATAGTTTAATAGTAAACGTTTATCGGTATTAGAGTCGCGGTACGAATACCCTAATATTGTATGTACTATAAAAACAGCACTTCCCAACTTTGAAAGAGGAAAGCAAGTCATATTATTTTTCTTTTCAGAGAAAACTACATTTTTCTCGTCTCTAAAAAGCTCTCTCAATGTTTCACACTCTATAAACCTAGCAAATCCAAAAAATCGACCCCAGGGTATGATATATGATATACCACAATATGATATCAGAGCTTATGGGAATGATTAGATCGTGTGTATGTGCGATTTCTTGCTTGTTTTAGATCGAAAAGTGTACCATTGAAGGCTCCTAGCTCGTTTTTTTGAAGTTCCTCCGAATTGATAAAAGTTTGGGTGTTTCTAGTTTGCTATTACCTTATGGTACTGCTGTGTTTTGGGTTTTTTGCAAAAGCAAATCAAGCAAAATCATTCATAAGGGTGATAATATAAAGTGATTTTGGTGATAAAAGTCGTTGTTCTTCGTGGAGAGTTCCCATAATTATCTTTACGCGGTTGTTGAAATATAATATATTTATTAAGTAGTTTATCAAACCCTTTGAACACGACCAACGGCGGATCTTAGGAGTGGCTAGTTGCTCAAGAGGCGAGTTGTACAAAGCATCGAGTTGCTTACACACGGATTGAACAGGTTGGCAAGTTGCACAAGAAGTGAGTTTGCTTTATACAAGCAACGAGTTGCTTACCAGGGTTTGGAACAGGTGTTATCAGCGGGTAGAAGATATTCTTTAATACAAATATCTAAAGTAAAACTCTAAGCGATTTGAAAATCAATGGGCGGTATTTGATTAAAATATTCTTCACGGCGGGTTGCTTTGGCAGCGAGTTGTGTTCGGTGAGTTGCCTAAAAATTCCTCCAGCGATTTGCCTTATTCTTTCAGCGGTTTGGTGAGCCTCTCAGGCGGCAGTTGAGCTTCTTGTCTAGAAATTTAAAATATTTTCAAACTTGGACTTAATATCACGAATACAAGAAACAAATACGTTAACCTCACCACTTTTAACGTACACTACTAATCAAGATCGATCAAAACATATCATATCATAATAATACAAGATGTCTAGTAATGTCAGTAAGACATTCCAATGTGCCGGTTCTGATAACAAACGCCCACCAAATGCTTGATTGAACAGATTTGAGTCCTTGGCAACAACGTATACGTCTGTACTGCTAGGAAATGATAATGGTAGAGAACATTATGAAAGTCCATAATGGAAGGACCATTTCATATGGGAACGGTCTCAGATGTTATTGTTGGAGGAACTGAGGGTGCAGTTCAACAAGGTCCAGTACGTGCTAGAGTCCTTAACGACCTTTCAGCTGAAAAAAAGGAAAGGTAATAAAAATGCTGAACATTCGTGCAACCAATATCCTTCTTCAAGGTATACCAAAAGTACATCAACTCACTCATCAACCACTATACATACGCCAAAGACATTGGCACACACACACACACACACACACACCTGGAAGGTTCTGAGTTAACAAAGGATGACGGGAATCTCAATTATACGATGAATTTGAACACTTCTGTCAAAACAAAGGAGAAACCATATCAAGGATACTATGTTATGTTTACGAAGATCATTATGACATGAAACATCAAGAAGATCATGCCTCAGGATGCATCTTAACTCAAAGTTTGTGAACAACATGCTACCTGAGTGGAGTAGATCATAACGAAGCAAACTTAATAGAGTTTGAAGGAGTCTAATTTTGACTCACTTTGATGCCTATTTGAAGCAACATAGGTACATGCTACTGAGAAACAACCAATGATTGGAAAGGTTCTTCAACCTCTAATGATCCTTTGGCACTAGTGTCGAATGCCTCATATCCAACACATTCCATACAAGTCCACAACCTCAAATGGAACCATCTCTGCTACGAAATTTCACTAGGACTCAAAAGTTCTTCACTGAACCAAAAAAAACAGCCGTTATTCTGTAGGAGAACAGGTTACCAACGTTGATGTTGAAGTGGATGATTTCACCCGGAAATGATATGGCACTACAAATGTTTGACGCATGTCTTTGAAGCTGATGAATGTGATGCATTCGAACTCTAATGTTGCGATGAGGATCCCATACACAAACCATGTTACTGACAAATCTCACATCTGAAGATCTAATCTACGATGAGCCGGCCATCATGAATGACTCAAATACGCCGTATGAGGGTACAAATCATGATACCTTGTTAAACACTTAGATGAGTATCATGAAGATACACAGAGATGCAAACCGATGAAACAACCAACTACTTTGTTGACTCTGATGCTGACTATAATACCGATAATAGTAATATTATGCCGTATGATCAGTACTGTGGAAACAACAAGATCAGTTGATCAAAGAAATGTATCTTGCTGTGCGAAATGATGCATTGATGTCAATTCTCGATGAAATGCATTACAGGGAGTACAAAGTAGATTAGCAAATAAACCAGACATAATAATTAAGGATTCAGTGACCTCTGAACTTTGCTAGGTATAAGGAAACAGTACGGTGGAATAGAAAAACAAGCAAGTTTGAATTAACTGATAGAGAACAAAAATGATTAACAAATGAGAATAATGATCTCAACCGAAACAGAAAGGAAAACTTCTATTTAAAATCAGAACTTCATTCAGCACAATAACTACTTAGTTATACACCGTTTGGCCATTATAAGGCAAAGACAGAAGAAGTAATTACAATTTTGAAAAAGATTTTTAAACCAAAAAGAAGACAAAATTCCTTGAAGATTTTTTAGACATAATAAGGCTAAAAGATAAATTGAAGATAGATTATACACAAACTAGGATTAGTTTTGTTTCAAAGACAAACGGTTCCACATTAAATTAAATACAAAATCTTTTTATAATGATGAAATGAACAAGTAAGCAAATAGGCTACAAAAAATCCCTTATGACTCACTCAAGCAAACAACATGGCCTCGTAAGCAATCAAAGCTCAGTATCTGGCTCTGAAATAATGGTCATAGTACTTGACACTGGGGGTACCAATCAAACACCCACTGTTATACATGACTCAGAAGGTATACGCGGAGTATATGAGCTGAGATAAACAGACAAGGGAAAAGAAAAGTTTTGAAAACCGCAAAGCCCTCTATAATGTGGAAAATAAAGTTAGGATTGGTTTGGATAAAAATTACAAACGACCTAAGTGTCCGTTCCTATCTGTCAGTAAAGGATTTGTACGATTCTTCTTCTTCGTCATCTTTATTCCCTTCTATCCTTCTGCGAAGCATTAAGTCGTTGTTTATCCACCATATTTACCTAATCCTCTCCTATCCAGTGATTCGAGTTCATGTAAGCATTCCTGGCTGATAATGTTTCCTCTGCTAGCTGGCAGTTTCAAAATTTCACAACCATAAGTAGCCATAAATTTAATGCATTTTTATCATCATATTCCTTTCCTGCTGAATTTATGTTTCCCCTGCGGGTCAAGTTCTCGTTTCATTCTCTTCTCTTCCTTCTTTCTCTGTCTCTCTGCGACCAAAGAGGAGATAGAATCTCTGATTTGTTATGTTAATAGACGTAATTAATGTAATTAAGGAATTATAGTTATATTCTATGTATAACCTCATTAATATAGGAATGAGAATAAATTAAGGAAGAAAAGTATAAAGATGTACAGATCTCTTAACCGAGTCACTAGATATCTTGTTTACCAATTTAGGGTTTCTACTCTATAAAAGAAACCTTTAGCATTAGGTAATGGGACCTAGATTGCCAATAGAAAACAATTTATTATCAATAAAAAGATCCATAAGTCCGTTGTACATATAGTTTGTTTGATTCCTGATAGTATAATTTCATAAAATATATAAGAATCAAATCAGATGATAAAAAGATTCCGGAAGAGATATTCCCGGGTCCGTCTGGTCCCAACGAGGCGCAATTGAAATTTATCCTGTTTGAAGAGAAATTTGAATGATGGAGAAACTGATATGATTATAACTAAAATTAAATAAAACTTAAATTTTAATAGAAAACGGGAAAACAAGCAAAATAAATGGGGATCTTAAAAACTACGTAAAATAAATTATTATAGAGAAGTCCTAAATACACTAAATTAAATACGGGGAACAGAAATAAGGTATCGGGAACCCCTAAATACTAAAAATTAAGAAAATAAAACTAAATTAAATAAAAATCAAAATTAAATTCTAATAATCTTAAACTTGAAAAATAAATAAAACTAGAACAAAACGGAGTCGTGAATGTAAAACGAAAAGAAACGTAAAACCGCACCCGGTAAAAACGGTCCTAAAACGAAAAGTTTTTAAGAAAAAAAGGCTATACTAATTTTTTATATTTTTTCCTCGAACACTAATGACAAAAGAAAATTTTATAAAAAAGGAAATAATAATTTTTTTATTTATTTTTTGATTTTGTTATGAATTTTTAAAGATTAAAAACTAATTAAAACTAATTAAATATAAAAAGTCAGAAAATATAACTATAAAAAATCTGAAAAAATCAAATTAAATAAAGAAAAAGTTAACAATTCTAAAAATATAAAAATGCCCAAATTTTACTGATTTAAATAAAAGTAATTAAACTAATTAGATTTAAACCTAAATTAATTATTTAATTAAATAAAACTAACTGCTGTTAACTACTAGGGACTAACAGAGTAAAGCAACAAGGACAAACGAAGTAACAGTCTACTAACTAAAGGTACTAACTAAGTTAACTAGAAAATCGAAAATTACACAAATGGTCCCTGAGTACTACCCCGATTACAAGTTGGGTCCAAACAGCTTATTTTTGAAAACTTATAAAAGCAAACTTATTAAGGGGCTTGAGCTTATCATTTTTATAAAGACAGAGGCTGAAACCCACTAAATAAGCCAAAAAAGTGAGCTTATGGGCTGACAGAAACTTAAAAAAGCTCAAAGAGCTTATTGGCCTTTTTTCTTTTTTTTTAAAAAGACAGAATAATTTGTACCTTTTCAGTTCTTTTAAGCACACAATAGCAAGTTACATAAGTTAATTAAGAAAATTAAGCTAAGGTAACCTAAATGAGCTAAAACCTATAAGCTTAAGCCCTAAAATAAGCTAAAGTGAAATAAGCTAAGTCTAACAGTTTTAAAAGGAAAAACAGAAAAAAGTGAACTTTAAGCTAGGTTTAAGCTAAGCTAAGGAGTTATCTAAGGCAAATAAGCTGCTGAACCTTGGGCTTAAAGATGGCTATTTTCAAAAACACAAATGCACACATGCTCTTGACTTATGCTGCCAAACCAAAGTCAGAACAAGGGGTTGGTTTAAAGGACTAGAAACAACACAATAGAGCACAAAAACAATTGCTTAAGCTGCTTATTGCAGCTTGAGCACTTAAGCTCAAATTAGCTTAATGAAATTTGACAGAATCTAAAATAAACCTAAAAACTTATTTTTAAATTAAAAGTTTTGATTAAAAAGGACTAATGAAGCCTACACACTCAGCCAAAAGTGGCTGAGTGCTCTTGACCCATGCACAACCCCCATATGACCCATTTTGGGTCAAAACCAAACACCCTCTTATTTTATAAAAATGGAGTTTGGGCTGATTTTTGGTAAAAGAGGGCTGATATAAGTGATCACAATTGTACTTTAATAACTTTTACCACATGTTTATGCAATTTAAACAGAATGAAACCATCTTAAATTAATAGTTTGAACTTTTGACAAATGCAATATCACAAAAAAATTCTTATCTTTTTATTGAAACGCAAGAGAACGTTTACTAACAAAACTTATGAACAGAGTTACAATACTTGCTTCAAAGAAAAAGAACCTATTTAAAACATTTAAACTAAAAAAACAGGGTAAAAAAAAGTGGTTTGTTCGGCTTGGTCTCTCTTCTTTTATAGAGGTCCCCAAGAGTCTTGGTTTGTGCTAGCTGTGTTTGTAGGAAGCAATCCCAGCAATCCTAGCCATTGGATTGGCTCTTGTCTTCATCTCACCATTGATGGGTAGCTCGGGTTGAGTGAAATGAACTGGAAAGGGGGTTATAGGGGCAATGGGTTTGTGGGAAAGGGTGAGAGTGAGCTGTGGAGTACTTTGGGAGGTGGTATTGGCGTGAAACCGTGGGGGAGAGGGGTTTTAGGTTTTGGCGGGTACATGGTATGTACTGTGTATGGTTGCAGGGTTTAAAAGAAAGGGTTGAAAAAGATGCAAGTTTGGTCCCTCATCTCTCTCACTCTTTCTATTTCTTTTTGGCCGATTTTTTAGTTATAAAAAGGTTTGGACAATGGCAGTTTAGGTCCCTTTGATTTATAACTAAAGAGATAAAAGAGAGTTTAGATAAAGTGCAAAATCAGTCCCTGCTGTTTATTAACTAAAAGAAATAAAAGGATTTGGTTAATTTCATTTTCAGCCCTTGTGTTTTATTTTAAACCATTTTTCTTTTTAAAACAACTTTAAAAATTGGCAATTTTGGCCCTTTTCTTTATTTTTATCATTTTTAATTATAAAACAAGGTTTACTAAAATTTACATTTTGGTCCTTGTGTTTTATAAAAAAGTAGTTTTGGGCTTTTGTTGGGCTTGGGCTTGTATTGGGCCCACTGGGTTTGGGTTTGGGCCCAATAAGGTGTGTGGCTTGGTTATTGGGCTTTTTCAAGCCCAATAAGGTTATGAAGTGGGTTTTGTGTGTACAATGGCTGAGATTGGCTGTAACTGGGCTAGGATTGGGCCTTCAAAGTCTTCACAGTCTTTGTCAATTGCACACAAATGGGCTGTTGTAATTGATTGAGGGCCCATTTGGTCTTCACAGTCTTCATA